>CALSCE010010686.1:7461991-7481020 GCA_943593645.1 Bovichtus variegatus | reverse complement strand
GTGTGTGTGTGTGTGTGTGTGTGTGTGTGTGTGTGTGTGTGTGTGTGTGTGTGCTCTTAAAAGAGAAAAGTTGCCAAATCAATAGCACAGCAGAGACTGACTGTACTATAAGTAGATCACGACAGGCAAACCCAAGCATTGCCAAGCCTTCCCACACAAGTTGTTGTGTTTCGATTGTTATTTGAACAAAATACGGTGACACGTCGATCCACGGTGTCCAAAACCTCCCTTTTGAATCCAAGAAACCGATCTAAGTGAGTTTTGTGTAGGTGAACATAGAGGTAGCATGTGAAGATGTACGATGAATGTATTTAGCTTTTGGTTTCTTATGTTCAGCTCATTTGAGAGGGTTCCTGTTAGTCTAGAGTGTAAGAGTAGCAATGGAACAGGCTGTCAGTTCATCAGCCAGCCATTCAACACATTTCCTGTTTAAGAGTATCCATATGGTTCATGGGCATTAACAGTCACCAATCAATAGATAGTCAATACGGTAGATCAAGTTCCAGACCGTAAGGCTCAAACATTGTTTTTTTTCATGCACTGGTCAATTTTGAGAGTTTGGGCTATTTTGCTTCCATAGTATGTTTTCTTTCAGTTAAGTGGAAAGAAAACATCCAAAATACAATTTTTTTATTCACTGACTTTGTCTATTTACGATCATGTTGATATGTATTAGTGGGGTTTTTTTTGTTTTTTTTTTTTACCCCTATTTACCTGAATTTCCCAATACATATTTTTGTTTTTTCTCACTCAATGTTTTAACAGAGGGGTTTGTTTAAATATCATTCAGAGCCTGATTTATAGCGCATTTTATTCCTAAAAACATGGCAATTTCTTTTTTTTTTTTTTAATGGCTGTTGACAGTATATTCGGATTTATGGAGAGGTACAAAGAGATATCCAAAGTAAAAACCTTTGACTCTAACACGTCAAAAGAATTTCTAACCTGGCTTTATGTTCACATTTCTGTTCTGGAAATGTAAGGAAATTACCACATATTTAAACATGAAATTTAAGAAAACTTGTAATACAAACAATAATTGTCTGAATGTGAGTAATCGACTAGGGAGGTTTCAGAGTGATGTCTATTAGTTATATTCACCCGTCGTGTTTCCCCTTAAAGTGAGCAACACTTGTAATAATGGTTATTTTTCTGCCCTGAAAACAACGGCGATGTACTTTCACCTGGAGCAGCACAGTGCAGGTTTATGTCGGCTCTGTGGCGGGAAAACAGATGCTAAAGATCTTGGACAGATTACAGAGTGCGAGATGTTTTGTCTCAGGATACTGGACCGTTGCATTTGTAATATATCACCTTCTGAAGAAAATCCTCATTGGTGCAGAAAGTGTGAACATCAGAAAGGACTAGAAGTGTCTCTTACAGGTCAGTCGGCATGACCTCAACATGACTGTGCCCTGCGGTCTGTATCTACTCTGTCCATGTACTATAACGGCTTTGGCCTGAGCTGCAACCATCTGCAGGACAGACCGCCTGCGTGAAGGCAAAATGGATGTTCATTCTTCACGTTTCCGTGCTGGATAACCACTACTGTCAATGAGAGGTGACTTAAGCCATTTTCTTCCGGTAAATAGAGCCAGGGACGTGTCTCCTTCAGGACATGTTGCCTTCTTTCATGTGATGACGATGAGAAGTTAATGTCCTTTTTACATGTGATGCAACACAGATGCTTTTACAAAAGAGGAATCACAGGCACAGTTTGGTTCGTCTATGTGCTAACTGCCCCATTGTGTCCGTCACGTCGGAGCCCATGTTGAAATATTTACGGTATTTTCCGTGCTCCAGAGTTAGAGTAATTTCCACATGCATGGTGACAGTGAGAGATGTGCGAGAGAGTATTTTAATTTATTCATGATATTAAATGGGATTTCAAACCACTTCACCAACAGAGGAAGTGAAAGTGCAGAGAAATGCTCGTGCTTCGTCAGTCCCGGCATCCACTGTCCATATCTTTGAGTATACCAACTTTAGACCATTTGTTGTTCCTCTTAAATAAGATGTATATTTATATCATGTGCTGTTGTGTTAATGTAATATGTTGAGTTTGACATGTTTCTGAAATGTGAACACAGGACTTATCTGGACTGAGGATCCACAGGTCAGACAAGGTCACACTCCCCTGCTGGAGGCCCAAACAGGAAGTCCTGGACTGAAAAAAAAAAAAAAAAAAAAAAAAGATGTATTTTAGCAGAGAAACCTCCTTTGAAGAGTGTCGACTACAAGGCTCGATTCATGCCGTATACAGATTAGATTAAGGCTTAATCCTTTAGTTTATAAAACATGCTTAACATGTACAATGCAGCCTAGGACTAAACCTCGATGTCCGTCTGTACAGAACAACCTAATCTGTGCCTGGGGAAGCTCGCCCACAGAGGTCCCTATCAAGCCTGGATTTCATAGATAGAGAAGCTTTCTGGTAATTATGTGGTATAAACTGTACAAAATAAATCCATGTTTAATTTATTGTACCGTTTATATTTAATTTGAATCCCGATGCCTGTCTATGACCTTAACAAAAGAAGTGTTTACATATCTGTTCAAAGGACCATTAAAGAGAGATCACTTGTCTTTCCTGTACTGACTGATATTACTCATTTTAAATACTTAATGTAACTATATATGTATATATATTTGTCTATTTTGAGATTATGTTTATGCTATGTCTGTCCCGTTCTTGTCACCGCGATATCTCAGGAGCGATTTAGGAGAATTCTTCTAATTTGGTACAAACATCCACTCAAGAATGAACTGATTGGATTTTGGTGGTCAAAGGTCACTGACCTCACAAAACATTTTTGGCCTTAACTCAAGAATGAATATGCTAATTATGACAAGTTCACACAAATGTGTAATAGGATAAAATGACGAGGTGATGACATTTTGCCACTGCAGCTTGATTGGTCTGCGGAGGCGTACAACAGCGAGGCGGATATTCTAGTTGTAATATTTTTGGGGAATGTTTTTTGACAGATGGTAGGAAATGAGGCAATCTACCCTTAAACTCCTCGGCCACCAGAATGTATCGACTGTACTCTTAGCTGTAGCAGATTTTAAAGTTTTAAAGCGAAATGTGTTGTCATACACAAGTGACATCCTCAAGGGTATAATGGCCGTTAGAAATGTGATACCGACACCTTTGTACCGCCTGCAAACATCCTTCGGACAAGAAAATATATTTAAAAACTAATAAAAGAACTTAATGCAACTTGTCAAGTGAATGTTATGTAATGCAGTCAGGAAGCCATCAGTCCATGATTGGATACATAACAAAGATTGATGCTTCATACGCAAATAATGTTATGATATTTCAATATTCTGTGGTTTTCACTGAACCCACTGACTCCTCCAGGAATGTGTGTTTTTGTGTGTATGCTCACATATTCCCAAAAATAAGCAGCTGCACAGCAGAGAGACGTAGGTGAGATATCTAGTTTGCTGTTGAGAGATCAGAACGTGAGATGGCTGAGATGCCAGTTAGGCCCGGCCCTCTGGTCCATGTGTACCTGCAGCAGCTGACATGTTCCTCCAGCTCTTTCTCTGCAGTGTAGTGAGGACATGATGCCGAGCTCACCTTTGCTCTCGGTGCTCTGGGTTCAAGCCTATTTGTTTATAGTGAAAGCGGACGGTCTGTCTCGGGAAGTGAGCACCCTACAGCAGTGTGATCTCCATCCTAAAGCAAAGGATCATGGGAGTGACAGAGGAAATGTGACAGGTAAGGAAACACATTTCTGATGGCTGTGGGGTTTTGTGTGTGTGTGTGTGTGTGTAAATTCAGTATTTCCACAACAGTGATGCACAAAGGGGCCTTTTTAGCAACTCTGACAAGAAACTGTGCCTTAAAAAGGACCAAATTGTTGCTGAGAGCATTACTCATCCACTTCGGTAAAATGCATCAATTTCCAGTATTCTGCTGAGTCAGAGAGGCGTCTGAAATGCTGTGTTTACTTAATAACCACATATCACTTCAGAGGTCAAAAAGCAGTTACGTGTTTTATCATAAAAATGGAAATGGAGGATTCTAAACTGCCCTTTTATTGAACAGCACACAAAGTGAAATGTAGACTGCATTTAATCTATCCCACCAGGCTGCTATCAGGAGTGCTGTATGTAGTTTTTTTATTAGAATTCAGTAAAAATGTTGTTTACATATTAATCATTTTCAAATTCAGTGAATAAGAAAGACCATGCAGAGAAAACCTTAAATCATCTTGTGATTTGTCCACATGATTTCTTTTCTGTATATCTAATTTAGTGTTTATTAGTCAACAAACATTTACATTTTCATTTTCTTAAACAATGCAGTGCCGAATTCAATCTGGTTAGCGATGATGCCGGTGAGTGCCAGATACTGCATTAATAATCTATAATCTACGCCTTGTGTTTGCAGAAGTGGATCTACTGCAGCTCTTGGACATGCAGTCAGCCACTCACTACAATGTGTCAACAACAGGAGATGACCGAGGATGTCGGGCATATCAGATCGGACATTATGCCACACTGTCCCTACCAACAGCTGCAATATTTGGCCCTCTGTAAGTATTATTTATTAGGGCTTAAAGCAGGAGCTAATGTAAAAGTCTACTGCATTACTTCTCAGGTGAAAAGAGTTTCCTTGAGTCCACAAATCAACAAAAAATTCTCAACAAGTAGTAATTTAATCCCACTCCACACTGACCCAAACGATACACTAACACTACTGCACTAATAATACCTTACTTACATACCAATACTACTAATAATAAACATCTTACCTCATCAGTCTTAGCAGCAATAAGATTTTACAAGAAGTTCCCTTTAAGTTATATCACCATAGTCCATAACAGATAAAAACGACTGAATTATTTGCTTTCTATAATTTTGTGTTCTAAATAAACATGACATAAATACATTTCTATTTTTTTTTTTAATGTCAGTTTTGCTTTTAGGGACTTAGACAATTTATTAATATAGATTTTTTTGAAGCACAACTTGTCATCGAGACAAAAACAAACCAACAAAGCCTATATGTCAATAGTCATTGTACATAGTCCAGAAATGTATTGATGATTCCAAATCATGTAATATGCTGAAAATCAAACACAATTTGTAAAATATTTCCAATTTACACACCAACTCTGCTAATTTTGTACTGTAAATCGATATCTTTTACAACCAAAGATGGTTTTTCGGAGCGCTGACAAGGTCACAAGTGGCTGCAGAGGACTTGTTCATCTAGGATGGTTTTTCTGTGTAGGTTGAAAGGATTTAGCTGAAGCCATCGGTGTTAAACCTGACCTTGACTGCTTACACACACAGGGTACTAATGCCGTCTGAATCTGTCAGCTTTGTGATAGTTTACATTCACTTGTGAAGCTGCTTCTCAGTGAGGAAAGTCTTCAGTCTCTCCGTGACACCACAACCTTTACCTGTGCCGTATTCTCGTCTCACAACTCTCCATGTCCAGAGAAAGATCAAGTAAAAGTGTGCGTCTGAGCATGCGTACGAGTGTGTATTTGACCGAGTGTGTGTGCTAACGTTTACCTGACAGTTTTCCAGATGAGCTGAGTGTGCTGATGCGTCTGCGTCTGGGTCAACGGTGGTCAGGGGACACGACGCTATTGGTTATTTTAGGGCAGGAAGGGGAGGAGCTTTTTCAGCTGAAGGTGGGACCGGGACTCGTCACCGTCATCAGTGCCTGGGAACAACATTATGAGTGAGAAAAAAAAACACAAAAACACACAAGCAAACATCCACCACTGAATGTGCAGTCGATGGAATAATAAGACAACTCGATTATTATTAAGAGTATTTAGCTGTTTTATCAGCTGCTGGAATTACAGCGATGCGTGTCACATTTCTTCAAAGATTCCAAAGACATTAGTGGTGAAACTACACAGTACATCCCAGGTGAGGAGGCCAATGGGTCAAAACTCATAATCTTTGCCGATCACACAAAATATAGAAGCACTGGTTTAGTTCCCAAAACAAAGTTCGATTTAACGGATGTTTGAGTGTCTTTTGCTTTTAGTTATTTATATGAGAAAATAAAAGTGTTAGACCCTTCACCAAAAACCCAGCAGGAGTTGCATAGACCACGTCTGCATATTTGGATTTGTTTGAGGATGAAAGAATTCAAGAGTCAGCACTCTTGTTTCCCCATCAATAAATGTTGATTTCACCTACACAACTTCACGGGTCTGTCTGACAGGTTTCCTGCTGCTCCTCTGTGGGATGGACTGTGGCACAGCCTCTCCCTGTCCGTCTCTCTGTCCAGACTGGAGTTGTTTCTGGACTGTAGTCTACAGGAGAGCACCCCCTGGCGTCGGGCCCTGGGACCGCAGATCAACACTTTAGGTCTGACGCTGCTAGGAGGAGCTTCCCGTCCTCACCACACACCCTTTACCGTAAGCTCGGGCAGCAGCCCCTCGCTCTTCTGATCTTCATGTCACATTCCTCACCTGGGTCACAGTCCTGCCCTCCTGACCCTGGACAAAAAAAGGATGGAGAGGGTTCAATGGCAAATTAAGTATAGCACAGTAGAAAGGAACTTCAGGTGTACAGAAAATCATCAAATTGACAATGTAAATAATAAAAAAATAGTCATGGCAGCAAAAAATGCCACTCAATTGAGTTTATTTCATAAGGTGTCCACTTTGTTCACAGGTCGTACATAAATAAACCCACAAAATGAAATACCCCACTCATTTTTTTTTGTTTAATTGCACCTTTTTAGACCATCTGACAGCTTGAACTCTGGTCTAAACAAGTATCTTTGTACTTCAGAGCAGAATCAAAGAGGTTCAATTGCAGTAGAGAAATAATGGTAAAAATAAAATAAAAAATAATTCCTTTTCTTTTATGGCCCAAAATAGTTTGTAGTTTCAGTAGTTAAGTACACACAAAAAAAAAATGGCTAAAAAGTAATCTAACTACTTGAATCACTATGCATATATGAATGTAGTTGAACTACAAGCAAGCTACTGCAAAATGTAGTTTAATAACATTAAGTTCAATACTCCCCAACTCTGAATATGTATACGTGTGTGGATGTGTGTTTGTATGAGGCTGTAAACGTGTGGTCAAACAGGTCAGCGCTGGGCTCAGTCCTCCAGGGAGGGGTGGGGGGGGGGGGGGGGGGGTGGTCAAGTTCCTGAACTTGGAAGTGTGTAAGGCAGTTACAATCAGAGGAGTCCAGAAGTTACCTTTATCAGAAGTCATGCAGGGTGCTGTGGTGGGGGTGCTGCTGCTGCTGAGCTGCGTAAGTCTGATCGTCTTTATCTTTGATCTGTTGAAATGTTGCTGATGGATTCAGGTTAAATGTGTGTAAAACTAAGAAGCCGAAAGATTAACTGTGTCTGTTTGGATTGTGAATGTCTATATAAATTATGACTGCAAATGGCTCTGAAAAAGTTGCTTAATTTCTAGAAATGTTTTTTTTTTTTTTTGAGCGCATTTAATTACATCAAAATGATGAGGAATCGTTATCTTTTGATATAGATTTCTCTTGTGCTATGTGGAAGTATGCTGTTAAGGCTGAGTACAATGGAGATACAGTGGATCTTCTTCTAAGCTTCAGAAACACACTTGAATCTCTCATCTCCAATTAGCTTTTCTGTTGCATTTAATGTTTTGCTTTTCCTGTAAAATGTTGGCATTACTATTGGCTGTGCACCAGGTTCTTTGCGAGTGTCATGGTGTTTCACCGGCAGCTCAAATATTTCTGCATCAGGTTTAGGGGCTTCTTGCATGTGCGTGTGAGAGGACGAGAGCCAGGAGAAGATTTTCACATCAACGAGTAAATCTCATAAAATTCTGTATCTAACGTACCGCCTTTTTCACCATGGGAAATTACAGAAAGAAGTATTTAATCTCAAAAAGTATTGAGTACATGCATAAAGGAGTGATGCATGCATTTACAACAACAAAAAAGTGCTACATGTTGACTGACTTAAACAGTCTACTTAATATATGCATTTGTCTTTATTTAAATTCAGGCCTGGTTATTAAAAAAGAAAATCCCAAAATAGTTACTAGCAAAATGACTTAGTTATTTAGTCAGTTACGAGTATTCCTTTTGTACATCAACTATGAGTCAACTAAGAAAAGTTCCCAGTGCAATCGAGCCAGAATTGCGTACGTTTCCTTTCTCCATTGCTTTTTTGTTTCCTCCACTTTCTTTGGATGAAAAGGGTGAAGAAAAATGGCAGTAGTATGTGATCCATAGCACAGACAGACCATTGGGAGTGGAGGCGAGGGGACACGTATGGAGCACTCCAAATCTGATTATATTATTGTTCCCCCCCCCAAAAAAAAAAAATCCCTTTTAAAAAGCTAAAATTTATGTTCATTTGAATTTAGTTGATACAGTCAACTTATTAAAAAAACTTGTAAACACTTCAAATGTCTGCATTTTGTATCATTTTCGTATCTGTATGTATGATGTGCAAGCTTTAAAGCCGTAACTCATGACTCATGGTTGTATAAGAAAAAAAGACACTGTCGCAGGCAGCAGTACGCGGAGGCCGCTAACAAAGTTAATTTCACTGAAGCTGCAAGTTTGGAATGAAAAAGTCTTCAAAGTGGTCACCTTATGTCTCCTGTGTGTCTGTGGTGTGTTCAGGGAACCATCCAGCAGATGATCTTTGTCTTAGGAGATCCAACAGCAGCAGAGCAGCGCTGTCGAGATGCCAGCAGCACCTGCTCAGCTCTGACAGACACACAGGTACAAACACACACTACTGTCAGCTACACAAACACACTACTGTCAGCTACACAAACACACTACTGTCAGCTACACAAACACACTACTGTCAGCTACACAAACACACTACTGTCAGCTACACAAACACTTGTCTTAACTGTGGGCTTCTACTCAACAGGTTTACGTCCGGACAACATCGGATTTTTTGTTGCTCTTTTTTTCCTGACGCTATAACATTCATTAGGAATGGATTGGTTGTTTTTGCTGTTGTGCTCATCCGAAAATATATCTTTTTTTTTTTTTTTTGCTTTTTAAGTGTAACATCTGATTATTACTTATCCTACCGTATAGATTCTCTGGCAGTTTCACAAAGATATTTTATATTTGTCCGTAGTGTTAGTCCAGTCTTATTTTTGCTCTTAAATTATAAAATTTTTTAATTTCACAAAAAATAAAGAAGAATATTCTTATCCTGTTAGCCACCCACGTCCAGGCTAATTCAGTTAGCTCTGCGTCAGGATTTTATACTTATGGAAGTTTTTGTATTGTTATAAATCACCTTGCAACTGTTGAATTCTTCTGCAAGGCAAATATTTTCAGCTATGTTTTTCAGTATGAAAAAAAGTCTTAATTTGTCCTTGTATTCCTAATTCAAGGCAAATTAGTCTCGCTCAAAATTAGATATCTTTGTGCAATGGCTGAATTTAGACGTCTATCGGAAGTCTGAGTATAAGTATGATCTAAGCCACAGTCAAAGTCTGTCTTTGACAAACCGGCCCCTGAACAGGTTGAAGTTATTGGAGCTACTGAATGCTGGGAATTAACTTAACTCACCTAACTTCATACAGCTCCGGGAGATACACGCCCACACAGTCTCATTATAAGACGTCTAATTAGGCTAAATAAGTGAAAACACCTGTGTTGGTGAACTGAGTGTGTAGAGCCTTTGATAATCTCTCCCAGCTCCGCTTTTTATTTATGGATGACATGTTAATGTGAATGTCTGGACCTTCACAGTACAGTGAGAGACATCACGTTTGTCTCAGAGAGGTTTAACTGCCTAACAATGTGATTTGTTTTGGACACTAAATGCATGTTATACGTATGTGTGATCCCACCAAATGCATTTTCCATGGGAGTGTTTACATCTCTGAACAGACTCTTTTCGCAACACCAAAGATATACTGAATTATAATTTCTGCTTTTAGGGGTATGGTCTTCATTCTTGTATGTAGTTTGTCTGAATGATAATTCATTATTGTTATTATTTAACTGCTGTTGTTTATTAATTAAATAAAAAAAAAAAAAAAAGCTTTTTCAGGTGAAAAAAAGTAGTTTTACCTGGATAATTTTTCTACTTAGTCGCTTACTTTTTTTCATCTGAGAAAACAGGTAAAAAAAAAATGTTTTCTCCATGTACTCTAAACACAATGTACGTATATTGTGTGTTTGCAAGTTGCACAGAGAAATTATAACTCCCTGGAAGAAAACATGTGTGCTTTTAGTGCTATTTAGAACATAGTGATGCACTTAAGCCACAAAGGAAAACATTTACCATGAAAAATGATCATGTCATAAACACAGAAGAGAAAATGATTTTTAGATCAGACCAAAATGGATCACCAGAATTTTCTTTCCTTACTTGCCTCTCAGGGCTTCCGTAATGTTATTCTCACCAAATACTGTAAAATGGAGACTTAATAAGAGCTCAGCACAAACAGTGCATGTTGGGTAATATTTTCCTTTATGTAAACCTTTTCCCAGGAGGTTGCAGCTGTAAACACGGTGACAATTCAGCCTGAGATCGGAGTATCATCCAGACCAGAAAATCCCCCCCAAGACACGACTCTACAGGCTGTTCCCACTGAGGTGACGCCAAAACTGTATCCAGTGAGCAGCACTTCCTCTCTGAAGCCACATCTTAATCCAGAGGATGTGGACACCAGAGCTGTGGTGAAATCCAACGCTGACACAGACACTCAGACTGTAGGCTCAACCAACAGAGAAAAGGACAAACCAACAGCTGTGAGTAAGGAAGTAAATCAAGGTGCGGGTACTGAACCAAAGCCTCCCTCTCCGACTGGAAATGAGCAGTTTTCTGATGTGCACAATGGCACAATGAAGCAACCATGGAGCACAGAAGGAAGTATAATAACCAGGACTCCTTCTGTCCACACACTTCAAACTGCTCAGCACGCAAAGGAGGGCTCCAGAACAAGTGACGCACCTGTTTTGGAAAGTGTAGAGACGACCATTTCAAGCCTTAACCTTCAACCTGAGAACCCCACAGCTACAGGTGTCTCATCAGGAGAGGCAGAAACTGCAAGTACAGAGATATCTTTCTCTGAAGGACCACAGTTTGCTACTAGAGCTACTCTTATCTCAGGCCCCGTCACAGAATCAGGGTTTGTCACTTCCAGCGTGTACCTGTCATCTGAAGGGGGCGAAAGGGAGGCGAGACAGGAGGCGTCGCCACTCCTCATTATACCTCCAGTTTCAGTAGAAGAAAAGGTGACTGAGGACTTTGCTGTACCTCAGAACGATTCAGCCCCAAACCTAACTGTTTTAACTCCAACAGTACAAAGCGGAGAAGCACTAAGTACCAGGAACATGGAGGGTGAGATGGGTAATGTTTCAGTCAGTGAGATAAAAGAAAAAGAGGAAATGGAGGACAGCTTGCAAACTGTTTCACCCAAAACAGATACATCACCACAACTTCCAGGTGGAGAGCAGGGAACGGGGACAGAGACAGATGTAGTTGAGGTCCATTTAGAGGAAGTGCAAAGACATGTAGAGATGGAAAAAGAAAGTTATGATAATGACACTGACATTACAGAGGATTATAATCAATCCTCACCTGATCAGATCTCCCAGTTCAGCAAAGAGTCCTTCATCCAATCAGAGACTGAATCCTCCCAGCAGACTGTTAAAGCAGCCAATCAGCCGCCTACATACACGGCCAGACGTCACGGGGCAGGATTAAGACCTGGGATCAGAAGTCAAAGGGTAAGACATTGTTTACATTTAGCATTTTCTGTGTAAATATTCATAATCAATAATCAAAGCTATTTTCTTTGTATAGGTCTTGGTATAGGCTACTTTAAACATCAGATGTATTCACAGTGACACTGAGGACCGAGTGTGTTAATGACGTTATAGATGCATAAACAAGCCACATAAGGCATTTTAAATACATTTGTGTGATATTATCATCTCATTTTCTGTCATGACCTTGGATGAAATTGAGTTTGTGTTGAGTTGATTTGATGACTGAGAAGGCAACATATATCTGTGTTAATTCTAGCATCTAGAAAGCCGCGTGTGTGTGTGTGTGTGTGTGTGTGTGTGTGTGTGTGTGTGTGTGTGTGTGTGTGTGTGTGTGTGTGTGTGTGTGTGTGTGGTAGAAGGGAGTGGTTAGTCTCTTCATTGAAAGCCTTCATCACCCTCCTCTGGCTAAACTGTGGTACTGTATTCCTTCTGGTTTAGTGTTTTTATACTAGAACTTCACAAACTCTCCTAGCTGAACCCTTACCCATCATCACAAAAAAACAACATTAGATTAATCACAATTCAGGCATGATAACCCAGGATATCTGTATTTCTGCTCTAGTTTCATTTTCTTCTCTAGAACTTATTTCATTTATCCCACCCTGATTGTATCAATAGGTCCTAATGGGTTATAGTACATATATCTATATCTATAATCTCTATAACAGATGTAACTCCTCCTCCTCACTCTTCCATCAGGGGTTGCAGGGTCCACCTGGACTATCAGGACCATCAGGGCCTAAAGGAGACAAAGTATGTATTGAATTAAACCTGAATCAGGAAATACTTTTGATACCAACAACATTGAATCAAAGACTGTAATTGGAGTAAAATGCGTATAGTGCTAAAAAGATGGTGTCCAACAGCCCTACAAATGTTAGCCTATGCTTTTAACATGGTTTAGGTCAAAGCGTTGGTTTACTGACACATAGAAACAATATAATCTATAATTGTTGAAATAAAAAAAATTGAAATTGAAGTAAAAAAAATGTATCAGTCAGCTACAACACCTGAACACCACATTTCTACAGGTTGTAAAAATTAGCAAGCAAACAGCAGTTGAAACAGTTAGCCTAGCTAATTATTTTTAGCTAGGTTTATCAGTTAAAATCAGTTCAAGTAGTTAGCTAAAGGTAATATATAGCTAAATGGTTAACATAGTTATCTTAAAGTAATGGACAAACAGTTGAAAGTGATAACTGGTTGATCGTTTGCTGAAAGTAACAGATATATGGCTAAAACAGATTAAAAAAACATTTTAAGAAAAAAATTATGATTTTATGTAAAAAAAAAACAAAAAACTAAATTTTCATGAAAAAAGCTTGGATGTCAAAAAGTCCTTAATTTTCATGAAAAAAATAATTTATGTAAAAAAAATAAACATAATTTTCATGTAAAAAGTTTGGGTGTCAAAAAAACTTACATTTTCATGAAAAAAGCTTGGATGTAAAAAAAACCCCATAATTTTCATTAAAAAAAACTTGGATGTCAAAAAAAAACTTTATTTTCATGTAAAAAGCTTGGATGTCAAAAAAATAATAATTTTGATTAAACCTTAGATACACCAGCATTTTGTACCATGTGAAGTATTTCCAGATTACACAGGTTTAAAATCTTCTTAAACTATACTGAAGCTAAGTGACACAGCCCCAAGAGCTTGATAGGCAGTTCTTTATCTCAGGATTGTCAGTTTTTTGTAGAGTACTTCTGCACCCTAGTGGTCATAAATGGCTGAATTGAGCCCTGAATGATCAATTGTGAACAAAATAATAATAATAAAAATACAAAAAAGATTTGTATCTCTGTCAGTGTTGATCAAAATAATGAGTAAACTCATCCTATTTTCCATATCAAAGAGACATATTGTTTTTTGTCCTTTCAGGGTTATCAAGGCGTTATGGGCAGGACGGGGCGGACAGGATATCGAGGCCCCATTGGTCCTCCTGGGATGCCTGCCATTGTTGTATATAAAACCTCTGAAGAAGAGTGGGAGGCTTTTAAGGTAATATTTTGCATGTTGGACTATTGTCAAATCTATATATTTCATTGTAAAGCATTTAACAAACCACAAAACAGATGTTTTTACAACATTAATAAAGGCCTATCTTATCTATCTAATTTAGTTCAACTTTGTTTTGCTGATAATTACATTTGTCATGTTAGAGTTATTGTTTTGGAAGTGTATTATATACAATGCAAATTGATTTGAGTATCATTTGTGAAAGAAATAAGTTTACAATATAAAAAGAATATTATCTCTGCCATATCTTTGCAGAAAAAGAAGATCTATAAAAAGCTGATTTCTTCCTGGCCGGTAGGTGTTTATTTAAAAAAAGACTAATTTACTTAAAACCTTTTTTTTTTCATATACAAGTTGGTCAAAATCCAGTTGTCAAAGTCATTCAACGCTGCTGAATTACAACTAACTTCAACTACAGACTGTATTATTACTTTATTTACATTGAATATACAGTCTAGTGTGAAAAAAATAATGCACATGTACTGGTATACCAAGAAGATCTGTTGTGACTGAGTCTGCTTTTATCACAGAAACTTAAGGGTCCTCCGGGGCCTCTTGGACCTCTTGGAGATGATGGACCAATTGTAAGTAGACAAAAGTGTTATGGATTTCTTAAAAAAGCAAGCTATCTAGGTTTTAAAAAGTGTTGTCATACCATGACAATACCAAACACCAAACTAAACAAGAGATTGTAAAAAGACTCCTGTGGCTACTTTTGTTTTCCAGGGGCTACCTGGAATTACTGGGAAGCAAGGACGAAAAGGAGTTCAAGGGAAAATCGTAGGTATCTCCTCATTATTAGCATCTTATCAGAGTCTACAGCACAGCGAGGCTTTGTGTGCTAGCTTATGGGCTTACTTCATTACACACCACGTTAAAGTGTCATAAGACAACTTTTTCACTTTCCCCACAAGCGTTTCCAAATGGTATTATTGTTGGCACCGCTGTCAAAAAGACAGCCGGATCGCTTTCCATTTCCCTCAGAGCCTACTGCTAGCGACAAATACAGTGACTTATTGAGACAATCAGGGAAAAAGGAAAAAATATATTAAATATTATGATTCATTCCCAATGCTGCTTAGAGTAATCACAGTCCACGGCTCTTCTGCCAACAGCACAGGGTCTCTCCCTCTACTCTTTCCCTCGCTGCAACCTTATGCAAATGAATGAATGATAACGTCACCAATAAGCAAATGAGCGTATGACCCCCTGGTGAATTTTTGCAACTTCATTGGAAAATAGTTGGCAACACTGCACAGGTCCTTCATTTTCCCGGGAGATCATACCCATTGGCAGTCAGAATTGCATAGTGAAAGCGCGACTTACAGGGAACCAATCTAAATGCACATGGTGTCATTATTTAGTAGCAATTACAAGGATTCATGAATTATTTATTGTCATTCTGCTACACATGGATGCACAACGAAATTACGTTGTAGCTTAGTCCATTATGCTACAAATGAAAAACATGACTAAACAGAACAGAACAGAAATATGAGTAGTGCACTCCTGAAGTGCATTTTTGGAATTCGCAATAGGAGGAATTTAAACAAACAAAAACAACGGTGAATTCTCTGGGCAGATAATAAGGCTGAAATCTTCAACGCTAGAAAAATTCAAACATTGTCCATCAACTTGACCATCACCAGGCTTCACTCACTGTACATGACATCCTTGTGACAGAAACTCCACATTGAACTCATAACTACATATGACTTTGATCAGTAAGTTAACTGATATATGTAGAACAACATGGAGTAATAGATAATAAAGGTATGTGAGTCTCATACTAAACTACAAACTAACCCACAATAACATGTACTGCTGACCAGGCAAACATCACAAGGTGATTGCTATGGTGTTGCTGGGTAGTTGCTATGGTGTTGCTGGGTAGTTGCTAGGGTGTTGCAAGTGGTTGGTATGGTGACTCTGGATGGTTGCTAGGGAGTTTCAGTGGTTGCTGGGTTTCCATGGCTGTTGCTGTGGTATAATTTAGTGGTTGGTCAGGATAGTTGCTGTAATATTGCTTGGATAAACTGTTTTAGGTGGTCACTAGGGTGTATTTACTGTCACGAGGGAACAGGCATGGGAGTCATAGACGACGATCCGACAAGGAAACAAGACATGAAACAAGACAGGAATATATACACACGGACACTAATGACAGACGAGACACAGCTGGAGAGGGTGGCAGGGTGATTAAACACAGACAGGAAGTAAAACTAAACAAGACACAAGGGGAAAAAAGAAAAAACAGGACGTGGGAAAACACATAGAGCATGACATTTAACTGGTTTTGAGGGGTTTACTATGTAAAAAGTCTGTGATGTAAAGTGAGTTTGTACAACAAGGTGTCCCAAGAAAATAATAAATGAAGTTGAGGGAAAGTTTCCATATGTCAAAAATAAAGCGTGTTTCTGCTCTAAAATGTAATATGCTCTTCCTTTGTCCATGCTACACCCTTCCACCAGGTTTAATTGAAATCGTGCCAGTATTTGTTTTCTGTGATCCTGCTGACAGATAGACAAACAATTAAACAAACCAAACCGAAAAAATAACCTCCTCTCAATAACAAAATGCAATGGACCAGAACATGGTTAACACAATTTAAGAAAACTACTTCATCACTGATTTGTGATTAAAAAATTAAAAATAAAGAAATAATCTGTTTTTTTTAGCAACAAAGGTTATTTTGCAGACCAGGAAAACTACATTACTTGTTGTGTTGTACTTCAGGGCAATCCTGGACCACAAGGTTTGCCGGGTCCCCAGGGCCGACCTGGGCCAGACGGGACCCCAGGAGAGACCGCTGATCCAGGCCCTCCTGGCTTACCTGGGGAACAGGTAAATCTGCTAAGAAACATGTAAAATATATGTTTCTTTATGTATGTCTTTAATACCTTGTTATATGTCATTTCCACCCATACACGTCAGAGCAATCCCCCTATAAATTAATTTCATTCTTACCGCCATAGGGTTCCCAAGGCTACAGAGGAGAGAAGGGAAGCAAAGGGGAGCTGGGTGAGTGGGTAAGAGTGAGCTGGACTTCTAATGTTATGGGGATTGAAAATATTATATATGAGTATCTATCTATCTAAATGTCTAAGTGTCTAAATGACACTTTCTCTGTCTCTAGGGTTATCATGGGGAGGCTGGACCGCAGGGAAACAGAGGACAAAAAGGAGACAAGGTCAGATTCCACACACACACACACACTCACACGCACACACACACACACACACACACACACACACACACACACTCATCTGTTCCAGAGGCCTGGTACATGTGATTCTGATTTTCTTTGCCTCGTGGTAACCAGGGGAATAAAGGAGTCAGAGGCGTTGTTGGTGTCCCTGGCTACATAGTAAGTACGGATTACTTTACTATTTAATGGCGGCTCCTTTCGCACCTCCGTCATTATAAAGTGCAATTTCAAATTTCAATATCATGAGAATGTTTTACTGTGCTGAAAACAATTATTTTATTTTATTTCATTGATGGTTGTCTAAGTGATCACTGAAAAGTATTTTTGACTTATTAATCACCACGTTTATGAAAAGTGAATCTTTATAGTTAACATCTGAACTGTTGCATGTTTACAGGGACTGCCTGGATCCAGGGGTCCTCCTGGTTTTCTAGGACCATCAGGACCTCCGGTCAGTAGCAAACGACTCACTGGGTGACAATTATCCAGATCTGTATAAAAAAAACAACAATTACATAAATATACTTCAGCTTGATCACCAAAGTCAAAGTACTGATATTCTTGTTTGATACACTGCTGATTATTTTCAGGGAGAGATTGGAGCTCAAGGCTTTGGAGGATCACCAGGCCCACCTGTAAGTTTTCTAAAACCATATACTACTACAACGTCTTCATAAAATGGATAAAATTAGATTTTCGTTGCAATAATGAGATACCGTTGAAGTAAGAAGTGCATTTATTACTCTGCTCAGGGCAAAATGGGCCCCAGAGGAGTAAAAGGTCTCTTAGGAGTTAAAGGACCTCCGGTAAGTAAACAACTAGTCGATCAAGTTGTAATCTAAATTGACTAATAATCAGATATTTGAGAAACGATACTTTTATGTTATCAGGGACATCAAGGTGAGATGGGCGGCAGAGGAGCAGCTGGACCACAGGTGACAAGACACTTACAGATTAACTCTTCCTCACAGAGACTGAATCATGATAAGCTCATTTACTTACCTGAATACATTTCTAATCTATATATATATATTTATTTATATATATATATATACCGTACATGTGTTGCTTCAGGGAGATCCTGGTCCTGATGGAGCGGTTTGGCTTCCTGGAGTCCGTGGCCCTCAGGTATAACAACATGAGTTGGTCAGAAACAGAATCAGTGTGTTGTTATTGTAAATTGGTTTGCATTAACATTAACTGTGAATTTAACATGGTGGTTTGGTCATGTGTAGGCCATAAAAATGAGACAAAATGATGAAAAATTTGAAGAATATCACTTCTTTTTTCCTTTTAATTGTGGCCAATAATGTGCTTTACTTTCATGTATATTTTAGTTTTGACAAAGTAGAATAGTAGTGGCTCAAATAATTGAATTTTAATATAATAATAATAATAATAATTTTGTTATTAAAATAGGTTAAAATATGAATGGATGTTCTCCACATACAGGAGTCATACTTCTGTCTTATCACATAAAGACAAAAAAATATGAATAAAGAAAACAACTTGATTTGTGTTTCCTCACAGGGAAACCCAGGACCAGATGGACCTCCAGGTCCTAAAGGAGACCTTGTGAGTACACTTTCAGGAAGAACAACCAGAAACAAATCAGCAGGAGATTACAGACGTCATTTTAGTTTCACTCTGTCCTCTGTGGTCTGTGTGCTTCACCAGGGGGACACAGGAGATGAAGGGGACATAGGGGAACCTGGACCACATGGACTTAATGTAAGACAACAAACCCTCTGCAAGCAGCAGTAATTACAAGAGAAGAAACATAAACTCACATCTGTATTTGGTTTTTCTTTCTCATTTCAGGGAGCCAATGGGAATCCAGGAAAGCCTGGACCCTCAGGTGATCCCGTAAGATTACTTAAAGCAATTTCTTTACTTCAAATATAATGAATGGCAATATTTAATGATCTTAACCACATCAAGTCATACTAAACAGCCATTTTGGTTCCAAAGTACTGAGCTAAATGTGCAGGTGTTCTCTGTCTGCTTTTGCGTGTGTGTGTGTGTGTGTGTGTGTGTGTGTGTGTGTGTGTGTGT
>CALSCE010010686.1:7371419-7450036 GCA_943593645.1 Bovichtus variegatus | reverse complement strand
TGTGTCTGTGTCTGTGTGTGTGTGTGTGTGTGTGTGTGTGTGTCCACGGCTAATCTGGCACACCACCATCAGCCTAATATTTTGTATGCTCATTTATGGCTGTGTGCTTAAAGACCTCTGGTGATTCTCACTTTTTGAAAAATCAATTTTTTACTGAATGTTTTATCCCATGCTAAGTGCTTTAGTAGTAAAAAGGCATTTTAGGCTAAAAACAAGCCTAAATTAGTCCACACTGGCCTTTGTTATAGCTCAAAAACTGACATTCAAAGAAAAGTTTGGTCTTATTTTAAACCAGAGCATTTGCATATTAATTCCATACGTTATGATCCACTAAAGGAAAGCACGATATAAAATGAATAAATCCCTGTTTTTGTTCTCTTCGCCGCCATCTTGACTGTAAGAGAACCGGGAGGGACAATTGAGTGAGATTCAACTCTTCTTCGTTTGGGAGGGAGAGTGGGACACATCTCCCTCCACTTTTTATTCAGTCTTTAGTTGCATAGATTTAGGATTTTACAATAATCTCTGACAAAAGTTCAGAAATCAGAAAGAATTATGTAACTGTTGTGGGTAGAGCAGTTTTTAATCCTCAAACTTATTTTCTTCACCTACAGGGTCTCCCCGGTGACATTGGAATCCTGGGATCAATTGGGCCACTTGGGTTAAAGGTTGGCTGAAATTATTTGAAATATGAAATCATTTAAATGCAAAAAAGGCATAATGTAAGTGGATCTACCACTTTTTTTTAACTTCTATTTTAGGGGAATCCTGGTTTGCAGGGACTGAAAGGTCAAAGAGGTCATAAAGGAAAGCAGGTGAGTTGTGTTTTATTCTTTATTTTTCTCACTATTTCATACAGGGAGCAAAATATTAATGAATTGTCTGATTTTTACAGGGCGATACCGGTCCTCGTGGTCCACGTGGGCGAAAAGGCTTCCTTGGACTCGCTGTATGTTCCTTTGATATTGTGCTGTATGAAACAGTTGTTGTCTTTTTTAAGAAACATTTTACTGAAGTTTTTTTCTGTTCTGTCTTTGTTTCAGGGCCAGCCGGGAAAGAAGGTGAGAGAGTTTTCATGCCTCCGCACCAGCGACAGGCATTATGTTTTTGGGTCGTCTGTCCGTACATCCGCCCATCCCATTCTCGGGGATGCGAAATCTCAGCAACACCTTAAGGGAATTTCTTTAAAATTCGCGAAAAACATCCATTTAGACACCTGTTTACTGTGGTAATAAAACAAGTGGGAAGCGGTGTCATTTTCTCATAGACTTCTATAGAATCAGACTCATTTATGCAACGAGAGGAGCGCCCTCTGTTGGCCATTATAAATAATGCAGATTTAAGGCACCTCCACATTGGCTTCACTTTTCAGAACTGCAGGTTGCCGCCTGATATAGCCCATTTACCACAAATCACAAATTGGCCTTAAGGGGCTTCACAATCTGTACAGTAAACCACATCCTCTATCCTAAGACCCTTGACCCTTGACCCAGATGAGGAACAAATCCCAGGCTTTGTTCTCGTCCTTCCTCCTTCTCTCTACAACGAGCTGCCTTGTAGAGCGGCTGAGAAGGATAATCCAAGATGGCTTTGATGTTGGCTCTTTTTCTGAGTGTTCTCAGGAAGAACACTATAGTGATAACTTCCATTTCGCCAAAAAATAGACTTAATACCTTTTTTATTAAATTCCTTCAAAGTCCACTCCACGTGTATTATACGAGTGTGGACGGACATGCCGTGTCCACAGGCTTTATGATTTCAGGGTTGTCCGTTCTCGTGAGCTCAGGAACGCCTTGAGGGAATTTCCTCAAATTTGGCACAAATGTCGACTTAGACTCGAGGATAAATTGATTCGATTTTGGTGGTCAAAAGTCCCTGTGACCTTATAAAATATGTTTTGGTCATAACTCAAGAAATATTATGCTAATTATGAATTTTTCACAGAAATGTCTAAAAGGATAATATTGTGACGTGATGACATTTTGGACAGATATGGATGGAAACGGCTACTAAGTTGGTGGAGGCATACAACCGTGAGGCGGTTATTCTAGGTTATTTTCTGTTTCTTTAGAATAATCAGCATCCTGAAATCACATTTTTTAACTTCTAACTTGGTAGAGTGGGCGCCCATGTACTAAAGCTGAGTCCTCACTGCAGCCCCGTGGCCCTTTGCATCTATCTGTACTATTCAATAAAAAGGCAGAAAAGCCAAAAAGAAATATTCTTTACAACAAAAAAATGGGAAGTATTTTGGTGGACGACTCATGTAGTAAACTGCAAATCATTTCAGAAATTCATTACTTTTAATGAAGTCTTTTAATTAATCCATCATTACCTGTGTTGTGAGCCGGACTGTGTTTGGGCCTTTACAGGGAATGAAAGGTGTCCAAGGCAGGAGAGGACCAAAGGGAGCCGAGGGCAAGCAAGGACCTCCAGTAGGACATTTTGTTTACACAATACAAGTGAAAAAATGGAAAAGTGTTTGACCTGATCAAGAAAGTCGACTGTAACATACTGTGAAGTGTTAAGATGCATTTGATGGCAGTGAATACGGCTCAATTGCCAAGAGGTTTGTACCATTTTCTTCACAGGGAAAACCAGGAGCACCAGGCATCAAGCGCAGGCGTACACAGAGACGGGGGTCCAAGCCAAAACCAGGCCAAGGAAATGTGCTGAGGCCCAAAACAACACCCAGTACAAGATCAAAACTTAAAAATGTGTCAAGGTCCAGACAAATACCTGGCCTCCTGAAGCAAAATGTTGGTACAAGCTTTCTCCTCAAATACACTTTATTTATACAATGTCCTTGTTTTGTTCTGTGTTTGATGATGGGTGCGCGATATGGCCAAAATCTTCTATCACGGTATATTTAATTTGACATCTTGGTAACGGTATATATCACGATACAGTAATTGTTCTGTACATATATTTAATAAATAATTTAAAATAACCATACTGTACTTCATCACATTGGATTATTTTCTTCTTTTATTTGCATGACATGAGACAACGCTTGAGTTAAAAAAACTCAAAACAGTGAAACTCTTTAAGGTTCCTGAGAACAGAAATGTCAAGTGTTACAGGTTAGGGTTAACAGGTGCAAAAGGATACCAGCCGGACTATAACAAAAGAAAAATAACTTTTCCTGCAGGTTTTTTCTCATCTTTCATTTCAAAAGGCAGCTGGATATGCGAGATTGCATGAGAATGCGCGAGAATAGCGACCGCGGTAGAAACGGTTTTGCAGATTCTCTACCGGTGGACACATTTCTACCGTCATATCGTCCAACCTTAATTCAAGGAGCTGTATTATGATGGATAGTTGGCTGACTGAGTATCTGAATGATGGATTCCTGTGTAGCGGCCCAGGCTGGTGTCCAAGAGATGGTCTGAAGTCGATGAGGCGGAGGAATCGTACAGCCGGCTTCTGGGAACCAAAGATGATCCTGCCACCACCTGCTACGAGCTGGGGCTCATACACCCCCATCTGAATGATGGTGAGGGTCTGAATAGGCTCACATTTACATCTGTTCCTGACAGGACTCTATATAAACACTGATTATCTTTCAGGTTACTTTTACATGGACCCCAACCAAGGCTGTCCCTACGACGCTGTGAAGGTATTCTGCAACTTCACTGCAGGAGGAACAACCTGCATTGTCCCTTTACAGTCGCAGGTACACTCGTTATTGTGTCGTGCACAGTGATAAACCGTAACTAAGCACATTTACTCAAGTATTGTACTTAAGTACAATTTTGAGGTACTTGTACTTTACTTGAGTATTTCCATTTCCTGCGACTTTATACTTCTACTCGGCTACATTTCAGAGGCAAACTTTTGACTTTTTATCTGATAACTTTAGTTACTTTAAAGATTCAGATTAAGAACAGAAAATATAATCAACAAATAACTTATCATATATTTGTATAGGTTAAGATAAACATTATTGATCCCTTGGTGAAAATCACAAGCTACCAAGCTATATATATATATATATATATATATATATTTTTTTTATATATATATTAATATATATATAAAATTATATATATATATATATATATATATATATATATATACTATTCTGAAATGGGCCATTTTACTTTTGTGCTTTTACTTAAATAACATTTTGAATACTTGACTTTTACTGCTGATTTTAGTATTTCTACACTACTATTTTCTACTACTTTTACTTAAGTACAAAGTAACCTGAGTACTTCGTCCTCCTCTGGTCATGCATAAATAATATGCCCATCCCAAATAGGTTTACAAGTAACCTTTATTTAAAAAAAAAAGAGACCAGAACCCAGAGTAGCAACATAAATAACAAATAATATTAAACAAACTTTTCCATTCTGTCATCGTCAGAAAATGTGATTCATGCTCAAATTCTCATAATTCACAAAACCTGTTGATTTCTTGGAACCTACAAGAGTCAACATGATCCGGCTGTGCGAGGAACGTGTTCTCTTTCTTGTTCTGCAACATGATCTGATATCATTGGTTTTTACATTAAAAGATAATATATAACACGTCCTGTAACCGGTCAGATGGGAAAGAAGGGTATTAAGATGAATGTCAATACACAAATATGATGCTACCAAGAATGGCTTAAAAAAATATTTGATATTATTCTGTTCTTTAGATTAAATTAAGTTGGAAACCAGAAAAGAAGAAATCGAAAACATCTGTCCAGTGGTTCAGTCAGCAGCACGGTGGAGACAAGGTAACACATCTGTGGATTGATGGAGAAACATTTAGTAAATCTAACTTCAGACTCAAAATTAATAATTTCTGTCTCCGATAGTTTGAGTACGCTGGCGTGGACGTTGTCCAGCTGAGATTTCTGCGGTTACACAGCCACACATCTTTCCAGCACATGACTGTCCGCTGTACGTCAAACAACTCGAGTGCTGCAGGAACAGCGAATTCAGCCAATAGGATTATTCACTTCCTGGGAGACTCTGGCAAAGAAATCATTTCACACTTTACCTCCGTGTCCAGGAAAGGCTGTGAGGTAAGATTAAAATATCCTGTTGTCAAAAACACCTTTTTTTTGTGCGTTTCGCAGCTTTCTCTAACTGTAAACATTTTTTAAAATAAAGCTGTAATACACATAACAAGAGAAATCTCAAGAAAAGAAACAAAAACACAGATTGGCAGGCAGAAGAGCCAAGAGAATAGTTGCATCCAATAATTATTTGATTTAATTAGTCATAAACGCAGGACGGTAAACAATTTAGATCAGACTTAGAAAATGGATCACCAGTATTTTTATTTTTTTTTCTCTCACTCTAGGCTTCCGTAGTTTGTAGATGTTTTAAGCTACAAAGTAAGTCCTTCCCTGCTGTTTAATGGGCAACACATGTGTATTCATGCCTCTTCTGTCTGTTCATATTGCAGGTGGAGGTGGTTGTGATGGTTCGGGGGAGCACGGAGCTGCATCGAGGTGATATGGAGTTACTTCCTGTCAGAGATCTGGGTGTGGAGGTGTTGTTTTCTCCTCTCGTCCCTGAAATCACTGTTGTTTTGGGACCCCTCTGCTTCTTGTGACCTATGACAAGTGTGTGTGTGTGCATGTGTGTGTGCATGTGAAAAATGAAATACTGTAAATATCTCTTTTATATAGAAAGCGGGGATATATGGTGTTTAGATATTTCACATGAACGATTTTGTTCGGATTAATTTGCCCAGTGCTGTACTGTTTTTTTGTGTATATTTATTGAAGGTGAATGAATTGTTAGACTTTATCATATGGAGCATTATATAAGTTGTTATTAAATGTTAATGTACTACCTAATTGTATTTGTTTAAATTAAATTGACTTAAACTTAAAGTGTTTATATCACAGCTCAGTGTTTTCTGCGTCTCATAATCCTCACAGGGGGAGGATGTGCAGTACTATCAAAATAAAAGTATGACTTTGAACATGTGGAACGAAACGAGCCATGTGCATCTGTTTTATTTTTACTGAGCCAGCCTGCACTGTACAGCAGATGCTTAACTTAAAATAGGTATAATTTAGAATTGTGCTTGTAATTTAGATTTTTGCTCATTAAGCTGTAACAATATTTTTAATGTTCGTACAGAATGTGTCCAATCAATGCTGCCCTCTTAACCCTTGTGCCTCACTTTTTGCTTTTACATTTTTTGATCGTTTCGGCTTTGTTAATGCAGATTGTAAATAAAGTGTGTAGCTAAAATACAGACAGTCAGACCCTTAAGGATAAAACTGTCCACATTAAAACCACAATTTGTGATCCCACGGCTATTTCAGCATAAAATCTTTTGCCATATTATATAATTCTTTCAATCTAGAGCCCTGGCTTCAAATTATAGTTTTTACCATTTCTCGCCACATGGAGACCTTTTCTCACGTTTGCCCTATTGGTCAACTACATGCTGTTTTCCTGGTTTTGTGCACGAGAAATTTAAATGCATAAAAAATCAATGTAATTGTCGCTAATCATTGACATCACAGACTGTGAAAGAAAAATCCCCCGAGTATTCAGGAAATAATAACATTTTTGTGCGGGTTTGTCTTTGTAAAAATTGTGAAAATTAATGAATATTTGGTAGTGGTGACTTTGGTTAAAAGATTGAAATCAGTGGAAGTGGAAATTAAAATTAATATATAATACTTTGCCGCAGTTTTTTTGACACAGACATTTCTGTCCTCTCAGGACATCAGAGCAACTTTTAAAAAATTAGGCAAAATGTTAATATGTCATGTCATGATGTAAAACATGATATAAAACACAATTGTCTAGAATTCATAGCGATAATTCAATGTTTCTATGTTTGTTTTATTCCTTGTGTGTAGAGGAAGAGTTCTGTTACACACACAGTAAGAAATGAAAAGCATCTGTCCATCTAAGATGCAACAAATACCCTTTATTTGAGCCTAACTATGGGCAACAATTTCCATACAATAAGGTGCCCAAAGGAAACATTTTAAACATTTCTTATGACTATTTTGATTGTACCCCACTGTCAGAACTCTGCAGCCAGGCAGCTGCATCAAAAAGACTTTGTTGCAAAACCACTTTGAGTCACGGCCCCTGTGTAAAAGGTGCTCTAAAGATTTTATTATTATTAACACAGTCCGGAAACAAATCTGTGGTTACGTGTCCTCAGCCCGAAAGGTTGTTGTTCCAACAGATGATGAAGTTGTTCCCGATTTTCATAAATGCATCCCTGTGTCTTTGCAGTTAATTGCATTTGCCACACTCAGCTCATAAGACCTGTTCAACTGGTCCATTTATAAACCATCATGCCTTACTTAGGTCAAAAACGTATTGGTGTATATTTCAAATCAGTATGTCTTTATTAGAATAACTTTACCTGTGTAGTATTTATGATCTTATTGTATAAAGCACCTGTGGAGTGAAGATTAATAATACACATATGACAACAAAAAAGGCCACAACGTGTGGTGGTGCAATATATGTGGTCCTTCATGAAATATAATTTAATTTTAATTTTGTACTTTGTTAATGTGGAACCAAGTTTAGATACTTTGTAAAATACTGGGTTGATTAGTTGCATAGTAATACATCATATATAAGCAGATGATATGTTTTTATATGTAAAAAGTACCTAGTAACTATTAGTGTTAAATAAATGTAGATGAGTAAAAAGTACGATATTTGCATATTTTAATGCTAATACTTTTGTTCTAAAAAAGACTAAAGGACTTATACTTGTAACCGAGAATTTCTACACTGTAGTATTACTGGTTTTACTTAAGTAAAATATCTGAGTACTTCTTCCACATCTGTATTTGAGTAAATGTACTTAGTCACACACTGAATGTATATTCGTTCATGGTCACAAGCTGTTGACAGATTTTTAACTGCTCTACTATGATTTACATTATACTTGATTCTTAAAGTCAATTAACGTAATGTTTTTATTTATTTCTTTTCTTTTCCATGTCTATTTCGTCATAATAAAGACTACTGATTAGTTATTGATTAGTTATTGTCACCATACTTTTTCACATTCAAACTTTTTTCAAGAAAATTATGTTTTTTTTCACATCCAAGTTTTTTTCACTAAAAAATTTTGTTTTTTTCACATCCAAGTTTTTTTCACTAAAAAATTTAGTATTTTTTTCACATTCAAGCTTTTTTCATGAAAACATTTTGTATTTTTTCACATTCAAACTTTTCTCAAGAAAATTTAGTTTTTTTGACATTCAAGATTTTTTCATGAAAATTAAGATTGAGAGATTTTTAACTGCTCTACTATGATATATATTATACTTAATTCTTAAAGTAAATAAAAAAATGTTTTTTATTTATTAATTTATTTTATTTCCCATCTCTATTTAGTCATAATAAAGCCCACTGATAAGTTATTGATTAGTTATGGTCACCATTGTGCGCGCTGATGACGTCAAAAGGAGGAGAGACTTTCGACCAATCAGCGTCGGCCGCTCTGCTCATCATGTCCCCTGTTTATACACTGGGAAGGTGAGCAGCCGCACACTGTTGTGATTGAAGGAGTTTGAACGTCGGTGGTCGACTTATAACAAGACAGCACCCAGCGGTTTGAAGCGAGTATGTATCCAGGAAGTCGGTAGACAGCGTTTTTATATTCCCTTTTATTGTTTTATTTTTTTTCTGTCAACCTGTTCCGCAGCTAACGATAGATGTCAACAAGTGGGCTAATCTGAGTAGACCTCAGTGCTAGCAGCCGTTGGTGTCACCAGGCAGAAGAAGCTCCAATGTTCGTTAACATTAAACCAGGTTAGCTTAAAAGCTACAGTTAGCTCCTGAATTAACCGCCGCCGGTCATTTGGTTTCAGTTTGTGGGAGCTAAGGCAACTTGTTAGCCGTCTGTTCTGCTGCGTGTCCGTGTCATGCGAGAGTGATTTGTTTTTCAACTGGGTTTTGCTTCTTTTTTTTTTGTCAGTCAAAAATACTTTGCATTCCCATACACTGTGATGGTGGCATGCGCTGCTTCTTTATGTGTCCTCAGAAACATGAGACCTTTTTTATTCTGGCAGTGCTGTTACACTCGGATAGACATTGTTTGAGAAGTTTTTGTAAAACCAAATAAGCCTACTAGATTGATTTGAGCCTCCTAATCCTCTATGAGCTGTGTCATTATATCCAACTTGTCTTGAAGGTGTTCTGACAGTAGAACATATGGATTATGTTTTAATTTAAGCATGTGCTGTGATGACTATAAATACAGTAACACAGTTGAACTGAAAATGAATTGACGCATGTAATCAAATTTATCATGACCTTTTTTTTTCTTTTTCCACCATGAGGAAAATCAACATTTCTACATTCACATTTTACCTATTTCCTATATTGTTTTTCTTCTTTGAGGAAATATGCTCAACGTTTCTACATTTGCTTTTGAAATATTTCGCAAAACGCTCTTATCAAAAGCATCTTCTGGTAAGTAAGTGTTTTCAGTAGGTTGCTCAAGAGCATGAAATATCTCTTTTCTCGTGAGCGGTGTCAAAAACATGAAAAGCAATGTAACTGTAACTATGAATCTTCTCACATTTAACACCCAAATATGCCCGATTCCTTCAAGCATTTACTGACTTTGAACGATGGCTCTTACTGCTTTTTTTTTTGCTCTATTGCTCAGTATCTGAAGAGGAACCTGATGTCGGGTTAATGACTTCATGGACAGCCTTTTATTGAAGAATCTGGAGCCTACACCTGTACCTGCTGGCTGTTTGTTAAATTTAAGTTACCTGTTACTTTTAGGATGGAGAATGTGGATGATGACAGTGTCCTCCGGCCTCGTTGCCGAGCCGTTCCTAAGACGCCCACCTTCCCTGATTTAAATGGCTCTTTGGATGGGGAATGTAGTCAAGAACAACACCAGCAAGGCAACGGAGGCCACCATGTCACCAGCAATGGTAAGAAAATAGATTCAAGATTCAAAAGAGTTTTCATTATTTCAATTTGATAGCCCCATGACTACCGTAATTTCTGGACTATTCAGCGCATCTGAATATAAGCCGCACCCACTGAATTTTTAAAAAATATGTATTTTGTACATAAATAAGCCGCACATGTCTATAAGCCGCAGGTGCCTACCGGTACATTGAAACAAATGAACTTTACACAGGCTTTAACGAAACACGGCTTGGAACAAAAATAAATAGGCCTTTAAACGCCTTCAACTTGAAAGCTGCATCATATGCCTTTCTCCGTGTCAAAATGACTACCGTAATCAGAATCGTGACCATTCATAATGTCCGCTGTTCATAATGTCCGCTGCTGAAGACATTCCAAGAACTAATAATGCAATTGAAGGTTGGCATAATGTTTTTAGAGGTTCATTTGGTACACTGAATGAAACACCGAGAAATTTCGTAAAAAAGTTAATTACCGTAATGAATGGGAAGTTTGAGCGCGCTCGATTTACGTCACATTATGTGACGGTGCTCAGTTTTTTGGCGACATGAAGCTTGTGAAAGCGGGAAAAATCCATAAATTAGCCGCGTCATTGTATAAACCGCGAGGTTCAAAGTGTGGGGAAAAAAGTAGCGGCTTATAGTCCGGAAATTACGGTAGTAATTAATAATGCAATGATATCTGTGACATCCCTTTTGTGTTTTTTTTTGTTTGTTTTTTTTATATTAATGAATTCAATTTTAAAGACAGGATCAACAAGATCTAGTCCTATAGCTGGACCAGGTTATAGCTATTCTTAGTATACATATGTCGATATGGTCAAACAGTCTCTGTACATATTTGGAGACTGAGACTGTCTTTCTGATGGCTGAGCACATACAAATGGTCTTCAGGTCAAAGGTCAGCCTACATAATGTACCTTCTCAGGTCAGGCTGTTCTCAGAACAATCTATAGCTCACACTGGTTGTCTCCCCAGACCAGAGAACGCACAGCTGCATAGATAAAGAGTCAGGATGGGCCCAGTGAATTCAGACTGTCAAGGTCGGGGAGATGCTATGACTGTCTTACTCAGAATGTGTTGACTAGGATTTGAGGAGCCATCTAGAGCAGGGGATCTCAAACTTTTTCAGACCAAGGACCACTTACCCAATAAAAAAAACCCTCACGGACCAACTAACTCCCCAAATATTCAAAACCAATAGGCCTGCTTACCACTCCAACAGTATATTACACATTACAGGCTAATATTGAGCTTATGTGACCTTCTCTACATCGCTCGTTCACACATTAAATCAACAACACAAATACAAATACGGATTCTACAAGCATTTCATTCATATGACATCTAAACATTAAATGTTGATAGATTTTACACATCATATGAAACGTAGATTACATTTATTACTGAGTTTATGTCCGAGCAAACAGAGCCGCAACTTACTTATGAAAATTAAGGTTTTTTTCACATCCAAGCTTTTTTCATTATAACATTTAGTATTTTTTCCCATCCAAGCTTTTTTCATAACATTTTTTTGTATTTTTTCTCATCCAAGCTTTTTTCAGGAAAATTACGTTTTTTTTGACAGAATCTCTGTTTGTGTGATTAATGTCAATAATTACCTGAGTCGACCTCTGGTGACATTAACCGTGAGCAGTCAAATAGATGTCATGTGACCCTTTTTTGATTTAGCAACATTAGATATAAAGACTGATCATCACTATTACCACCAGGTCAAACAGTTCAATCACTTTAGAAATGTATGTTTAAAAAAACTGATTTCAATTCTACGTGAGCAATAAAACCAGAGTGGTTCATTTTTATGTGCACAGATAAACTTTTGTACATTATCTGTTGGTCCTTCTTATCAAAATATTTGACAGGACATGAATTGGTGTTTGCATTTACCAGGTCAAAGTACTTTTGGGTCACGATAACCTGGTAACTATCTGCTCTGTTGTTAATTTGGGTGCATCCAGAGCACTTGGCCGTATAATGATATTGGAAGATTACAAAGCAGCATGTTGACAATTTGTTTTTATTTTATCATATGCACTTTATAATTACAGGAAAAATTGAAGTGGAATGTGTGATCAGTAAAAAGCTGCAGCTGAAAAGGAAAGCAGAGGTTAGTAAATCATTCATTTGACTTTAGGTCAAGGCTCAACCTTGATGTTTGAACGGGCCTCTTGCGACAAGTGATTTTTGTGTTTCCTCCAGTTGATGTTTATTTTTATCCTGCCGTTAATCAATAACTTATCTTAGATTGACATGACCCCACAGACAAAAATAAAGCACATTTATATTGAGTCTGTAAGGTATATTTCTGTCAGTAGTAGTCTTTTTAGCACTCACTAATTATTGGGTTTATTTATGATTTCTCTGTTTCACTCAGACATTACTTGAGTATTGTTTGTAAAACCAAATCCCTACTAGATTAATCTGAGCTCTTTGAACTGTATCATTAAATCCAATTTGTTCTCTCTTGAAGATGTTCTGACGGTAGAAAATGTGGATTATCTGTGAATTTAAGCAGGTGATGTGATGACTAGAATAAAGAACAGAATGACTGTTGATATGAAAATTAATTAATACATCAAATTCATCAACCATTTTTTAAAGTTTTTCTTCTAAATGGCCGGACAAAATTCCACCTGTTGTTTTAAACATTTCTACATTCACATTTGAACTATTTAGCAAAATGCTCTTATCCAGAGCAACTGCTGATGAGTAAGTGTTTCAGTGGGTTTTTCAAACCATGTCTCTTGAGCGGTATCGAAAAATGAAAAGCAATGTAACTGTAACTATGAATCTTCTCACATTTAACACCAAAAATATTCCAGATTTAAGTTTAAGTATGTACAGACGATGAATGATAACTCTTCCTGCCTCTTTTGCTGTATTTCTCAGCACCTGAAGAGTGACCTGATGCATCAGTTTGACAGTCAGGTGAATGACTTCGTGGACAGTCTTATTGAAGAGTCGGCCAGCCTGGAGCCTGCACCTGTACCTGCTGTCTTCTCACCTCCGCTGACAGACAAGGAGAGGAGCAAACTAAGGTGCCTATCTTTCAACTTCTATTAGCCTATCAAAGCACATTTTGTTTTAAGTTCCACTAGATGTGTTGAATTTTAGCACGTATGAAGAAACTTTCCCCATTTCTCTTAGTCCTACACACACTTTTTCTCCAACAAAAATAGATTTATTGGTCACTGACTGTTCTTCCTTTTTTAGGTATTTCCGGCCCCCTCATGGCCAGGGCAAGCAGTTTGTCAGTCGCAGGTCCCTCTTAGAGTAAGTTGACACATTGAACTGAAAGACATGTAAATATTGTTACTATCGTTACTATTTATTACTGTGCAATACATCATGTGCAATACGTATGTGCAATACATCCTTTTTTTTTTTTTTTTTTTACTATGTATTATTGTTATTACTAGCTGCTAGAGTATTACTCTCACATGTTCACTTACTGTATTATGTTAACCTGCTACTTTCGTACCACGGTTGTTGTTTTTTTATTCTATTTTGTACTTGTTTTATATTTGCCTTTTTATCTACACTGTCCCTTTGCTGTTGTAAACGGTCCAAGGCACAGGGTAGGGTTGTGCAATATTAAAATGCCTTTTTTTTTTTTTTTTTTTCATTTCAATTATGTATTTAAAATGAGCAGGACTTTGCGGTCAACACAGATTTTCATCATAATGACCCTTACTTTAAATGCACATCAGCGCTGCTCCCAGTAGACGGCACATAGGAAGACTCACAATTCATTCATGTGCAATATCATATCATATGCAATATATTTTATATCATATGTGCAATAATCTGAATTCAATATTCAGTCTGTCTAAGTATTTTGTTTTTTAACTGTTTATTTTTGTACTTCCTCTTGAATTTTTTTGCACAAACCCTACAGTGTGCCTTGGATAATGTTTTTAGAGGAGACTTGCATTTGACCTTTTTTTAAGGACACATTCCGCCCATGCAATGAGCCTTTCACAAGATGGAATAAATGTTGTAGAGTATTGCAATATTTGTTTTTCATTTTTCATTGAGATTACTGCTGCTTGATTGATATTGATATCACATGCTGTCTGTTTGTTTGCAGCGAGCTGTTTGAGGTCAACCACATCAGGACTATCTACCACATGTTTATCGCCCTGCTCATTCTCTTCATCCTCAGTACACTGGTGGTAGATTTCATTGATGAAGGCAGGTAAAGTAGAAGACTGCTATGCATAATGCCTGATATGTTTTTTTTCCTAAATTAAGTTTTTGTTGAAGTAATTTGTTCTTTAAATTGGTTATCACTTTTGATCTTGGTAAGATAGTTTCTCCTTCCTACTTTATCTCCTTTGCCTCAGGCTGGTGCTCCACTTTGACCTGCTGGTCTATGCGTTTGGACAGATCCCTCTGGTGGTGTGCACGTGGATCTGCATGTTCCTGTCTGTGTTGCTGGTTCCCTACACCCTGTTCCACCTGTGGTCACAGACCCAGTCTGAGTCTAACGGTCACTCCAGGTTGTGCAATGTGCTGTTTGGCTCTGTATTCCTGCTCTACCAAGCTTTGGGTGTGGGATTCCTGCCTACATATGTGGTGGTGACCAACAGTTTTCCACCTGCATCCTGCTTCATCATCATCCTGGAACAGGTAAAATAAGATAATCCTTTATTAGTCCCACAGCTGGGACATTTGCAGCTGCTGTTTCTGATTTTGATTATTTGTCTATTGTAATAGCTGGTGTGTCTGTTTTTATTATTTCCGTAATTCCAGGTGCGTCTAATGATGAAAGCCCACTCCTTTGTCAGAGAGAATGTACCAAGAGTCCTGACCTGGGCTAAAGAAAAGACCAGTATGTCACAATGTTTTCTGTTTTCCTGTGTATCCCTATACAGTTTTTGTTTGCCAATTCATACAGTTAATTTATTTCTCATAGTTACCTTATGATGCAGGGTTCCTAAAGAGTCTTAAAATGCATTGATCTAAAAATAAGGGCTTCATTGATAGTAAAATGCCTTTTAAATAAATCTTTCAAAAGTCTTAAAAATCACAGGGAAAGTAAGATTTTATGATTCGCAAAATAATTGGACAGATATATTGGTAAATAAAAAAAATAATTAAAGAAAATTATAAAAAAAATATATATATATATTTATTTTTTTAAATTATTTTTTTTATTTACCAAATGCTTCTTGCATTAACGTCATACAGATTTCATTCTGAGTTGCATTGCATGTCCTTGAATGAGAGACAACTTGGCCTGGAAAGTCCTTTTTAAAAGTAATTGAGTTTAATGTTTAATAAGGTGTGAGATCCCTGCCATGGTTCTCATGGGTCCTTAAAAGTTTAAGAATTTGAGGGTGAAAAAATCAAGGTCTTTAAGGTTTTTGAAAAAGGACATAATAATAATAATATTATTAATAATAAGCAGTCTCTCCTTTCATCTATAGGCCCCAGCCCTGTGGTCCCTCAGGTGTCTCAGTACCTCTACTTTCTGTTTGCACCCACACTCATCTACAGAGACAAGTACCCGAGGTAAACGGACCTTCTCATTGTTTTTTTTTCTCCATACAGTGGCTCATGATAAGACCTTGTTTCTCATTTAATGCAGGAACCCAGTGATCAGATGGGGCTATGTGGCCACAAAGTTACTTCAGGTACCAACCTCTTTTGTATTTAAGCCTTAAAATGACAAGAAAAATAGATTTTCTCTGACAATTTCAACCCTCCCCACCACTCAGGTACTTGGCTGTCTGTTTTATGCCTATTACGTGTTCGTACGGCTGTGCATCCCTCAGTTCCGCAGCATCAGCCTGCATCTGTTTGACCTGAGGGCCATGGTCCTCTGCGTCTTTAACTCCATTTTGCCAGGTAAGATCAGCCTTATCAACAAATACCCTTTCATACATGCCTTTAGGCTACATTCACATCTCAGGCCTTAGTGCTCAATTCTGATTTATTACTGAGATCCTATTTTTATATTTATTTTATTTATTTTATTTATTTTATTTATTTTATTTATTTTATTTATTTTATTTATTTTATTTATTTTATTTTGTGTTTGGCTGTTCATATTATTTTTTAAATGTGGCCAATATCAGATTTTCCTGAGAACGATCCTGAACAATGAACAAAGACATACAGAAGTGAACATGGAGGCCACTGAAGTCGGCGTTTACGGTTTCATTTATAAGTTGATGTGCAGTGAAACCAGTGAATTTGTGAGCAGATGATAATGAGGGCGAGGAGATTATGTCTTTTTGTGGCGCAATGGCTGCGTGCGAGCCAGGAGTGAAGGTATTGCAAAACACATTTTATCCAAAATGTCATAATGTCGAGGGTTATGTTTAACTACATCTGTCAGCGACTCAGCACAGAATTGTGGCAAGTGACGTAAAAGTTGCATGAATTCCGATATAACTTTTCAGACTGAGGTTGCATTGCAAAACAATCAGACCTGCATTGTATTAGGACCACATATGTGCAAAAACAAAATCCGATTTGTGCCACTTTTGCCTGCAGTGCGAACATAGCCTTAGTCCCACTCAGTCTGAACGACACAGACTGTAGTAAAAATTTCTTTTTTTTTTCATTTGCAGGAGTTTTGGTTCTCTTCCTGGGATTCTTTGCTTTCCTCCACTGCTGGCTCAATGCTTTTGCTGAGATGCTCCGCTTTGCTGACAGGATGTTTTATAAGGTACTTCTTCTGTTACTGCCAGGAACAGCGAAACATTTTAATTAAGTTCCCATGTTGTACTTTATACTTGACTTATATAATTTTGATTACACGTCACAGGATTGGTGGAACTCAACCTCTTTTGCTAATTACTATCGTACTTGGAATGTAGTGGTCCATGACTGGCTGTACTACTATGTGTACCGGGACATTCTGTGGGTGAGTGGTTTTGATATTGATGCAATTTATTTATTTATTTTTTTTATTTATTGTTATTTTTTTAGTATAGTTTTTTTTTTTTTTTTTTTTTTTTTAAGAACAAGTCAAGTTTACAGGGAGTTGTATTGATTATTTTGTAATAATGGAGGGAATTATAACATTTTGTTTGAAAAAACATTTCTAAATATCTGAAACACATTTTCCAATTTATTGCTAATGTAAAAATGCATTGATCAAATTAAAACTGTAACAATAAACATAACAAAGAGGAAATAAAAAAGGAGGCAAAGTACTACAAGAGTCAAGAATAGCGCTGGGCGATAATTCAATATGATAATTTATAGTATTTCAGTGGAATCGTATCAAGATATTGTGATACACAACTACGTCGTCTAAATTGATAATAACAAACACGTACTAATTTAAAATTTCTCAGAATAACTGATGTGAAATATTTTGAGGGAATTTTATTCAAAGATTGCCGTTTTTGTTTTTTACATTCAGTGTTATCGTTATCAAGATATGAAAGGAACAATATCGGGATATAAGATTTTGGCCAGCTCTAGCCAAGAACATAAAATATAAAACATTACAATAAAAATATTAAAAAGATATTATAAACAATCCTTGTATAATAACTCTAATATGTACGATAGAACTTTATGGTAGTATGAACAATACAGCTCTTTTTTTCTTTTTTTTAGAATGAGGGTTGTAAGTTTTGTGCAGGATGACAATATTGATCAGGACTTCTGTCCTCTCCGCTGTTGTCTTTCCAGATGTCTCGGAAGCGTTTCAGACCGGCAGCCATGTTGTTTGTGTTTACAGTGTCTGCAGTGGTCCACGAGTACATTCTTGCAATCTGCTTTGGTTTCTTCTATCCCGTGCTCTTCTGCCTTTTTATGTGCTTTGGAAGTAAGACAAAGCTATTCCCATAACACTGTTTTTATTGTATATCAGTCACCCAGACTTGCTTGAAAATTCAGCTAAATGTAATAATATTATTATTTTGTCTGTGTTGTGACACACACAATAATATGGTCAAATGATGTCATTATGCTTCCACCATCGTCTTCCATTTTTCACCCTCTCACAGTGATGTTCAACTTCATTCTGCATGACCAAAGGAAAGGTCCCATCTGGAACATAATCATGTGGACGTCCCTCTTCCTGGGTCAGGGAGTCATTATCTGTCTGTACTCCCAGGAGTGGTACGCCCAGCGCTACTGCCCCCTGAAGGAGGTAACACCTGCAGCTCTTTGTTGCCCTCTAAACACTGATGCGCTGTTTATTTAGAAACAATAATTCAGCTGAAGGTTAGGTAATGCGTTGCCAACCTTAACGGTACAGTTGATAACATTCAGCCACTAGATGGCGCACTCTCCCTCCCTTTCCATTGCGTTCACGTCAAAACACCGTGGTTGCCAGTTCGATGCACGGCCTGCATATTTTATGGCCGGTGTCTGTTTAGATTCCCAGTTAGCTTGCTTACTACCTTACCGTTTTTCCATAATTTTCCATTTTTTTCCACTAACTGGCAACTACTAAGGCTCATGATCCCTGACGACACCACGTGATTCCAATGTTTATACTATTTGCTCACAAGCCTTGTTAGCAACAGCACTGGCGGCAACCACACGTCGGGTATCCACAGAGGTTTTTTTTTTTTTTAGGAAAAGCAATAGTTTTATTTTGCACTTTTTTTTTCTTTCTGGGTGAATATCTTTTGTTTGAAATTATTATTATTATTATTATTATTATTATTATTCGTCTACATAACATTTTTATCAATATAACCTTTAGGCATGGACACAAATGTAGCGTCATATGTTTGTTTTGTTTTTTTCATTTCAGCCTTCATTCTTTGAGTTACTGAAGCCTCGCTCCTGGAGCTGCCAGAGAGGTGTGATGGCGGATTCTGATAGGCTGTGATCTACGTTTCTGCTGAAGACCATCACTGATCAGTATACGTTTGACCAGCCTTTTTGTTACTGCCATAACTTCTAGTCTTTCAAGTTTGTTTCATTTTATTGCACTAAGGTCATGACTGAGTCTGTGTATGAATGTATGAAAGGGATCCGGTTAGTATTTCTCCCAAAATGTTCTTTAATCTCACAGCAGAGTCACAGTGATGCCTTACTTACCCGTTTTATGTTTTCAAAAAAATCCAACAAATTCACATAAAACCATATGCGAGTTTCTTTTTTTTTTTTTTTTTTTTTAATGTACTATTTATTTTTCTGATCTACTCTCATTGCTTTTGCCTTGATAAACTGTGAAACCACTCTGTATGCCAATATGACATGATGGCAAACAGAAATACAAACATAATTCACATATGCAGTAATGGTAAATATTCACAAAGTGTGCAATTACTACTGTATTATAGACAATTCAGTATGTTTGGAAAGCCATTCAATGTTTATTTTCACTGCCAATAAGATTTATTTTGAAAAGATGGCCACTGTTTGGTGTTTTGTATAAATCTATGAAGAACTGCTTCCTCTGTGTTTATAGCTTCAAGATGTCAGTTTCTCTGAACAGAAAGAGGAAGGGTGCAGTCAACATGCTGATTATAGATGGGAAATTATTTTATAGTAAATTTGAAGCTATAACAAAAAAAAAAGCATGACACTGAACTTCAGAAAATGGAGGTGACAATTATGCTGTATGGAGTTAATATATTCTGACTGCTGAATGTATTCTTGATGGTTCAAATATATTTTCAATTGAACTGGTTTGAACATGCATCTAGCGTTATAGAAAGTTTTCTGTGAACATAAGATGTCATGACCAATGTTAAGCGTTATGTAGGTAAAATACCGAATAATTTACCACTGTAAATGTTGCAGCTGGCTGCTCGAATGTTATAACATTGAAATATGGATGATAACTTAATTAGCACTAAAGGCTACAGATTGCTTTGTCAGATACTGAATATGTGAAGTTAGACAGTGTTTTGTTGTTAAAATCATGGAATACATTTTACAGAACAGTAATGCACATGTCCAACTAATGGAAGAAGAAATGTATATGATCTTTAGTTACTGTGGTCTTGAAATATTGTATAATTTTGAGGAAATCACAAAGTTAATGTTGCCAATTCTGACTGATTCCATTGCAGGGAGACTGTATTTACATGTGTGAATAATGAGATGCACAAGAAGAACCAGCAATGAAAAACTCAGCACTTCCAAAACCTGTATGACCACAAGGTGGCGCTGCATCAAAAGCTTTTATTTTTGATCCCTCGGCTCAAATTGGCTGTGAATTGTGGTCAAGAGCAAGAGAGGCTTCCCCAGAGTCCCTTACAAATTGTATATTAACAAACAAGTACCAGCAACTTCTTTTTTTTAAATATGTACAGATAATAGCAGACATATTGGAAAACAATATGGTACTTACTAAGTAACTTCTGAGAACTCAACATTTAATCTTGCTTTATGTATTTTCGGATTTTGTTAATGAGAAACATATGTATAGTAGTGAAAAGAGCCAACAAGCAGAAATGCTGTTTACGGAAATTATATATTTATTTTTGGGAGCAGATTTGTTGCCTTCCTAATTGTCATATTTGTGTTCATTGTAAACTTCTTTTTTTCTGGCCTTGAATAGCTCATTGTGTCAGGTGACAATTTTATGAATCAGGATGTTGTTATATCTCCTGATGCACAGAAATATCTGATCCATTCTGTAAAGACGCATCAAAGTATAAGAACTATTAAGAATAAAAAATGAAGTATGTTCGCTTTATCTTTAATGAAGGTGTTTTCTATAATAAAGGTTGTACATAATGGCCAATCTACCAATTAAATAGTATTGAACCAGTCAGAGTTGATTTGCACATAATCTGATAGAATACATGAGTTGAGTACTGTGAAGAACTTCAGTGGCTGTGTACACGTTTATACTGTCTATAAATATGTTAAAAATGTACAAATCAGTAGGATTTTATATATTAGGATATGTTTTGCACTTATGAGTCCTGTCATATTACCACTCACAGTGCTTCATAAAGGACTTTCATACATTTTTATAGTCCTAAAATAATTGCATACGTATACATGCTTTATAGATCATTTCAAATAATCTATGCAAGCACTCATTATTTTTATATCAACACTCTTAATTTGCTTGACAAAATAGCTGATACTGATGTTTTAAAAAAAAAAAATGTATAATTTTTTTTTTACTCCGGTATCACCTCGCCCCCCCACCCTCCACCCCCCGCGCGCTGGGATCGGGTGCTCGGGACTTGTTGGGACCCGGTTAGTGTTGGTGCTGGAGAGGTGGCGGATCGCGGTGACAGGGGATCGCGGCGAACCCCCCTTGTGCAACACATCTTCTATTCTGCGGTAAAGATGGCGGCGTCAGAGGGGGCGCGTAGCGGCCGGACAACGGCAAAACGATTCTGAAAAGCTCAAGATTTGACCGAATCTCGCTCCTCAAGTACCGTTAATATATCCTCGGATACCACCTGGATCACCGGGTTAGAGACAATCGCTGTCACACGCCGGGGTTGCGATTTTATTGTTAAAGGCAGGGTGGGTGGGTTTCACTGATCTCTGCTAACGTTAGCTAACAGGTTAGCCAAGCGAGCTAATACGGGCTAGTAAACGTTAGCTCGGGGAGGGGATTGAGGAAGACTATTCGGGCCAGGCCGCTCCAGCTTGGGGGAATGTGAACCAGAGGTGCGCAGGGGGGTTTGCTCGCTTCGTCCCAAACGTCCTTACAACAAACTACCGGGATGGGACAGCAGGTAGGCCGCGTCGGTGAGAGCACATCGACCGGACTCCAGCCACCACAGCCCCACGCGTCCCAACCGCACCAAGGGAAGGGGAACCGGGGGAGCGGCGCCGGGAGGAGACCCCGAGAACCCGGCAGTAGCACCGGGACACCGCCAGGCAGGGCTGCTGCAGTCAACGTGCCCGACCCAGGGATCAATATCTTCACTCTGCATTCAGGTAACAAGAGAACCACGTTACTAAAAGAGGTGCCGGGGACCGTGAAGGACTCTTACTTTGATGTTTTCTTTGCTGCTGATTAGCGTTTGCTAGCAGAGTCCATGCTAGTTTGACAACGACGCGTTAGCGGAAATAGCCATGCCAACCAACCTTTCAATGTCTCATCCATTTTACTGTGAGGGTTCATTTGTCCATTGTCTGTGTTTACAGACATGAGCCCGTTTATTCATAAAATGGACAACTAAATGGCTCATATTTGACATGGATATAGCAGTGTGTGTGAGCATGTGTGTGTGCTGCATGTGACCTACTGTTCCCCAAAGGAGAGACAATGTTTTTGGGAAGGGGAAGAGTCTTCTCCAGGGTCATGCCTGGAGGTTATCTAGTTATGTTTTCCTCTAAGGCCCCTCTGTGTGATACTTGGTTTGGTAAACAGTGATTCTTGCCTCCGGAGGTTGAGTAGCAATTCCACTCCATTAACTCACTATAGCAGCCACGACAGGCTCGCATTACAATAGCGAGTGGGTTTCCTCATGCTCACTTACATCCTCTGTCTGATAATGTATACTGTTACAACACACTCGGCAAGCTGACTGCACACTTTTGATCCAGTGGGAAATGTATGTGAATTATTAAAGTCACCTCCTGTCATTATGTGATTGCACTCATGCAAACATTAACGTCTAAAGCTGCTCCTAGGTGATTATGTTCTAATATCCTACTGTCTATCCTCGCACGATGCATGAGGTAACTCGTGTATCACATGAATAATGTAGTCGTATATAAGAAGACACTGGCATAACAGAGGTGTGGCAGTACCTCCATGTTCCTGCCTCAGCAATAGCTATGCATTGGTATTGTTATCTGCCTTGTTAGTCATGGAGAGCTGTGAAGATCTACAGTATCTCTCTTATTTCAGCCATGGAGAAATAGCCCAGCAGTAACTCCTCCATGCCCTTGATGATCTGCCTCCTTCCCCCCAGCCTTCTCCTCTTAAGCAGGGTCTCTTACTGGCTGATCTGGGCTTATAAGTGATGGTGATGACAGGATGCCCACTTGGTAGGGCTGCGTATTGGCAAGAATCTGGCGATACACATCATGATGAGGGCGGCTGTGGCTCAGGAGGTGGAGTGGTCGGCGGTTCGATCCCCGCCCTCTGCAGTCATCATGTCGAAGTGTCCCGAATCTGAACCCCAAATTGCTCCCGGTGGCCAATGGTGTGTGAGTGTGTGTGTGAATGGTTATCACTGATGAGCATGTGGCACCTTGTAGCCCCTGACTCTGTATGAATGTGTGTGAATGGGTGAATGCTGACGTGCTGTAAAGCGCTTTGAGTGATCGCAAAGATTGGAAAAGCGCTCTATAAATGCAGTCCATTTACCATGATACAGGGGTTACGATTCAACATATTGTGACGATTTATATTGCGATTTTAGTCATAGTATTAAAGAACGCACTGCCATATGCAAAGAGTTTACGTTACGATCAAAACAGTGGGGTTTGCGTTTATCACAGTCCCTGTGACATCCAACATCACAGCTCTACGTTTTGTACAATCTGAGCCACTCTGCCATGAATCTTTGCTCGTAAGCTATTAGTTCAAAATCAATTTGAGTGTTTTTGAGTTCATTTCGATACTCAAGTTTATCGATATTTTCTTACACCACTACTACTTGGTGGCGTGGAAAATATCACCATCATAGTAATGTGTTTTATTCACATCGGACTTTTCTTAATACTCCAATGTGTTTTACATGGCAATCAAGAAAGCCCCCACATGCTTTAGCTTTACTTCTCTCTCTCTCTCTGTTTTCCTGACATCCTACGCTCGATCTGATTTTACACTAGGTAGGGCTGGGCGATATGATGATATATATCATGAAAACGATATAAAAACAGTTATTGTTTATATTTCTTTATATCGTTTCTAATCGCGGTATCAGATAGACCGTTTTTTATGAATTTTCTCTCTGTAATTTTGCTTGAAACTGTTATGTGCATTAGCACTGAAGTCCTTTTTAAAATAATAAAATACTTTTCATCTGTGAAGTATTTGATTCACACTGGAGTATACAAAAAAAAAATAGGCCTTCACCATGTGGTTATTTCATATAGACTATTTATTCATTGAATTACCAGAACACGTGCTATATCGTGATATATATATATATATATATATATATATATCGTTATCGAGGTATGAAATACCGAGATCGGGATAGAGGATTTTGGCCCTAACACGAGGTGGGATGTTTGATGTCTACCTGTCGTTAGCTTTATTTCTCACTCCTACGTGTCCTCCGGTGGATGGTCACTTTACATGAGCTGCATAGACTTTCATAGTTCTGCTGATTCCCAATCTTCACACCGCTGCAGTGAGCGCTGACACATCGAAGGTGCAAGCTTTTGGGAATCTTGCACATCTCAAAAGTAACCCTCCTGAGCTTGAAGTACACACGCACATGCACACGCACGCGGACAGACAGACCTACTAAGTGCCGCACCACTCTGTGTCGGCACAACTCTGTTCTCTCCGATGTCGGGGCAGGAGTGGCCTTTTTATAGCAGCCAGGATGCAGTCACACAGCCACTCTGCAGAGAGACCGCTACTCTTCAAAGCACACAATAATAGAACAAAGATTCTTAAGCAAGGAAGCTTGGGACTGTGCGCTCTGTCTTCCACTGACTATCAAAGTGCCTTTTTTTTCTGGTAGTCTTTTAATGTGATAATAATGCAGCTTTGTCTTGCACGTCTTTCTGTGAATTTTGAACTTGTACTCCTTAGGAGGCTATTTTGGTTGTTAGGAAGTCAGTGTTCATAGGGTTGAACCATTATTTATTATTTTCCTATAAACTACTTCATCATTTAGTTTGTAAAATGTCAAGAAATCCAAATATTAACAAGTTACAAGCCCAAATTGACGTGTTCCAGTTACGAATTTAGTATGACGAGAAGCCACAAAACAAGGCTTTTTATATAATGTGTAGTATTGGTATAATAATAAAATATATAAGCAAGCAGCTCCTTGAATTTATAGTCGTCTGCTGCAATTTATGGGATAAATCACTAAATAGAATCAGCCAATTTTCTGTCAATCGGGGAATCTGTTCAGCAATAGTTTTGAATGAACTGATTTCCAGATTTGATTTCTGGGAATTTGACAATGAGATCGCGTGACTAGTGTTGTCAAGAGGAAGTTAAGATAAGATAAACTTTATTGATCCCATGCAGGGAAGTTGAACTGCCACAGTAGCAAAAAGGAAGTACAAGAACAAATGCTTCGCTGTGAGTCATCCAGTGGGACAAAGTGTTGCTTTGACAGCAGATTTAATTCAGTGTCCGCTTCTGTTTTTAATATCTATTAGTGTTTTGTGTTTTCATAGGAGGAACGGCTTCAGAGTGTATCCCACTGAAAGCTTACCAGAGATCAACATGTTGAAGTGGCTTTATTAATCCAGCTTCATACCGCTTCATAACAGCCGAGCATACTTCAGAGGCGAAATGATGCCTTCTTGGGATGTAATTGAAAGGTGCCAGTCTATGAGGAATGCATTTTTGTCTGTTGAACTCATGCCTGTGTGTCGCTGCCTGTCTTCCCTGTGGGTGTCATATGTGCACATGCTTCCACTAGAGTTTCTATCAGTATGCCTGAAGACCACTGAGTCATTTTAGGGGGATAAACACGAGGCTGGAGGCCGTCGGTGTAAATTAGCTGTTAATAAGCCTGACCCAGTGGCCTCTGCCTGCCCTTTCCCTTCATGTCTCTCTCCTTTTTCAACCCTTTCAACATCTCCAGTTTCCAGCTTTGGGCTGTCTTTCTCTTTCTCCATTTCAGACGAGGCGAGTCAGCTCCTGTCCCCTGCTCAGGTGTGCAGCAGTCCCCAAAAGCTCATCACAAATGGAGCATCCCTGTCTCCCAACAAGACGATGTTTACCCCACTAGACAGGCAGGCCAGCTAAAAAACACTGAGCTAAACAAGGACGGACAGGGAGCAGACCTGGCCTGACAGCCACCTCCTATGAGTATTGGTTGAAGTGCAGAATTTGTGAATCAGTGGCTGCAACGTATTGATGTTTCCACCCCTTTAGCGTTGTCAGGAGTTCGGAGATCTCCTTCTCTCCAGTGGGTGTTCATCTGATACACACACACTGCAGAGGGGAGAGTAATTTCAACTGACTCGAGGCTCGAGGGGGGGGGGGGTTCTGCTTGAAAAATGGCCTCATTAAGGTTGCACTAGTATTGCTTTTTTTCTTGCTATTTTGTCTTTAAGTGAAATCTACGTCTTGCTGGTAAGAAATCTGGATGTGCTGGAGTGAAAGTTGTATTTACTGTGCTAAGAACCGGTAGAGATAATTCTGACGTTTCTCTTTATAAAATCAACAAAGCGATAGGCTGATCTATTTTTACTCTAAACAGATCATAGAAATTGGGGCAGATGAGCGGATTGGATCTTTTTTTTGTGTGCCAGAAGTACTGAAAGCGAATGTCGAGCTGGCTGTACCTAAAGTGCAAGCACTGTTAAAGCTGCCCAGGGGAGAAGAGAGATGCCTGGACGTAAGCTGATTTGCATCATGGGTGAAATTAGATTAGAGACAAATCCACTTTCCTGTGGACTCAATGTGCTAAACCCCCAACAACCAGGATAAATCTCAGCAGCCACTTTAATATCTGGCAACAATCAAGTTTCAGATGCTGCAGCAGCTATGGGTGAGATTTTTAATGGGCTTTATAAGATAATATCCTGGAGTAAAGATGATTTGTTGATTTAAAAAATATATATATATATTTTTTTTAAAAGAAACTAGTTAGTCAGTCCTAGTGACTGCCATTAACCACTAGGAGGAGCCATGGCCACACCTCGTCTGGGTGCAAAACTGATGAGTCTGCCTGATTTTTAACACAATAATAAAATGGTTTATGTCTAAAGACTGCATGTACAACTGTTCGCTCTGTAATGGTGGTTGGTTAAATAATTTATGTCTCTCTGTGCCTTCGTCCTCATCCCACGCCTGACCTGTACTACGACGGGCTGCCAAGCCTCTCTGTCCCCCGGCCTGAGCCTCGTGTCTCTGTTGAACTCTGGCTGTTATGATGGGAAGAATTATACCATTTAAAAACGGCATTATGCTCATTATTATTATTATTATAATTGTTTTGGTTTATTTGACAGGAACAATACATGTAGGCATTGTGACATTTAAATAAAGTGCAGCCGATGCAGTGTATAAAATAAAAACGCATTAAACAGTCTGGTACACGCGTACGAACCAGCAATAAAATAGACATAGACAAACAACCACTACAGATGGCAATTAAAACAAAATTAAGAACCATGACTGAAACAGAATGTGCAATAATGCACGGTCCTTGTTTGAAACAGAATGTGCAATAATGCACGGTCCTTGTTTAATGAAGACTAATAATCTGATTGTGAGCTGCAATGATTAGTCTATCGACAGAAAAATAATCGCCAACTCTTTTGACAAACGATTAATCCTTAAAGTAATTTTTCATGAGGAAAAACTGGCAGAAAAAGCTGCTTTCAGCCTATGAAATATGGAGATTTCCTGCTTTTCTCTGTTTTATATCATATTAAACTGAATGTCTTTGGGCAGTATCTTTTGTACTGACAACAAGACATTTAAAGCATCACCCTGGACTTTGAGAAACTGGGATGGACATTTTCCACTATTCTTTGACAATTTATAGACCAAACGATTAACCGATAATGAAAAGAATCGCAATGAATCCAATTGAGAGATTTATCTTATTTGCACTAATCATGACTGAAGATTTCAAAAGGTTTTTTTTCCTCCAAAGTTTTTCTGTTGTTGTGACTGCGTACTTCTGTTCCCGAACTCCCAGTTGTAGCCTTGAGTCTTTGCATCTGCTACAAGTTCCCAAAACCCCAGTCCTAGCTTCTATCTGTTCCTTGGCCTCAGCTCTCTGCAGCTTCTATCATTAAAGAGTGAGGATTCATCAGAGCGGTGGTGGATTGGCTATGCAGATGGTGAAACAGCCCCTTGAATCTATCAGCTTAAAAACACCAAATGTTTTAAACTTGTGTAGATGTAGGCCAAATGTTTGGCTCCTGGTGAAATCACAGTTTTCACTCTTAAGCTGTTATGGTGCAGCAGGAGGGTGGGGGGGTGGGGGTGGGGAGGCAAAATAGATATGGGGGAGGAAAAGGGGGCAGTCCCTGTGCCAAGTCTGTTGAGCATTGATTCACTTCCAGGATCAGTCCTCAGTTGCTGGCTGTATCACTGCTGCTTATCTTCTGGGTTGCAGGCTGGAGTGTTGGCTAGAAATGCACACACTTGTACACTGTAAACACCCACACATACACACATTCTCACACACACACACGCACACACACTCTTTCTGTCTGTCCCTGTGAGTGAAGTTGTAATGTGATGCAGCTCTTTCTGAGGATTATCTCGGCACATCCTACTCCTTCAGTGTAATCGCCCACCAGCTGACCATCGAGTCAGAAATCCTTTATACGGGGCGCCGTGTGACACCGCTGTCCTCAAATGTCCCGTCTGATGCACGTGACGATTCTGAGAATAGACGGATAAAAGTTGTGGATTTAACATCACTTTTTGTGATTTTGCTCAACGAATGATTGCAGGGGACTTCTCCACCTCGGTTAATTCTTTCATCGCAAATAATTAATTGATTAGTCGACCATGCTGATTGACTCATTTTTTTCCTAAGAAACTTATGAGCACATTTCTGGTAAACACAAGATTATTTTCCAAGAAAATCCATGACATGAACTGGGAGGTCTCGGTGAGTTGGTATGGAAGGAAACATTTAAATGCAATTGGCCAAACATAATTTGCATAAAAGATGTCAGAATTTACACAAGGCTACCTGAACTGATGGCTTTCACCAAGAAATGTCAAACAATGTTTATAAATAATGCCATTAATCCCGTTTGGATTTCAGACAGTATATGAAAGGGGAAGAGGAACCACATAAGGGAGTAATGCATAAAATATACATTTAATGTGGACGCTTAACTGGGCTTGTTTGGTAGCGAGATTCCTCTCGGCTTTCTGAGTCACAGCGCGGTAGACGTAAAATCTTCCCTTTGGGCTCTCCGGTCAGTTCTTTTGAACTGAGTCATTGTAAAGCAGCTTAAACCTACACCCTAGCTTAGATTAAACGCACCACACACAGATTATCTGTTCAGACTTGAAGATTAGTCGACGGGTGCTTCTGTAAACCCTCACCGACATGAAAGCAAGGAGGAGGCATCGAGCAGAGTTGTGTACTTTAGACTTTTACGTCTATTGTGATAAACGCACCTCTTTACCTGAGAACATGCCAGACATTTTACATCACACAAGTGCAGCACATTGCATCATGTGTTGGACAAGAGCGGACAGATCTGCAGTGAGGACAGTGCTCTGACATCCACTGTAGTCATGTCGGCAAAACATTTCCATTCCGTGTGTTTTTGTTTGAATTTATGGCTTCTGCTGGACAGAAAAACACGTTTTTCCTTTTTGACTTGGGATTGAACGAGGCTGAAGTAGAAATAGTTGTTAACAATCCAAAGGCATGTTTTCACTTCATAGGGACTGAAGGTCAGAGAGCCCGGATTACTTCAAGTTAACTCAGTATTTTGTTTGCATCGAAATATAAGGAGTCTACTCAATATAAAGGGTCTCTCAATCAACAAAAGTACCGTTGCATCATGGGAGTTGTTGTCTTCTCCACTATTGTCATCATTGCTTCTCCCGTTTGGGGTTACAGATTTCTCTGGTAATTTGGGATATTCTAAGCACACTACTCTCTAGTTGTTTTTTTAGACATTTTAATGTGGAAGAGTTATGTATTATACCTTTTTTTGAATTTTTTGTTAAAATATAGAATTGGCCTTTGCTCACCTGGTAGAACGGATGCCTCATAATAAAACACCCGAAAAATCTTTAAAAAAAGAATTGCCCTTAGCATGTCCAGCTTTTATATTTGACCCTAAATGTGAAGCAGACCAGTCTAATTTTGATGGAGTTTTTCAAGTCTCAGTCATATGCCACCCAGCGTCTCTGCTGTCACATAAAGGAGCACTTAGCTTTGTTGCGAGCACACCTAGAGGGAAGCACTTAAAGCCCATTATTTACCCATAACAAGCCCTGAGAGGGGCAGGGCAGGCCGAGCTGTGGGTTCGAGCTCCATCCTTCTCCATTCCAGGATGATCCTCTGGCCCTTGGGCCCAGACTGGTGTTTGTCCACTCCCTAATTGATGTATTCCCATGTAGACAGCCGACATGGGGGCCGCATACATGGAGCTGAATAAAGAACAGTCACGGGCGTTCCCTGCAGCCGCCGGCCTGTACGTGCATGTATAATTACTTACCCTGAGAGGTTTTTCGACACCAGGACGTGTAAAAAAGGCGGAGGTGTGATTTGAAGGAGAAGACATCTGAAACTGCCGGTGTGGACGTGTGTGAACTGTGGGCACAACACAAGTGCAGATGTGTATGTGGTGTTTGAGTGTATACAATAGTTCCACTGCTGATACACTGATATCAGTCTGAAACAGTCAAAGTGCTGTGTTTAGTTTTACACAATACACAATACAGATACACACACACACACACACACACACACACACTTGTGATGTGGCATTAATGAGGCTATTGTCCTTTGTCCAGTCCTCATGAACAACAACTGACTCTCCTCTCCAGCTATGGACTGCCTCTACATTCACTGTACATGGATGGCTCATAAATCCTGCTGCAGTTCAACTAAAAATGTTTTCAGTATTGATTTATCTTGACTGATAATTCCATTAAACATTAACAATAAAACATCTCCCAAATTAGGAGGACAAAGTGATCTTTCCGCTGCCAACAAACATTGTGTTTCCCATTGGTGGTGATTTTCTTCTGCTCTAATACTTTAGTTGTTGGTTGTATCCTGTACTTAGTAGTGTTGATACTTTTTAGTTTTCTTGGTTTATACTAAATAGGATTGCAACCAATGATTATTTTTTATTGCCGATTAGTCTGGCGATTCATTTCTTGAGTAATCGCTTTAGTGTTGTTTGGTCTACAAAACATGTGAAAATGAAGAAAAGTCACAATAGCCTTGAACACCAGGTGACGTCTCTAAATGACTTGTTTTGTCAACCAACAGTCCAAAACTCAAATATAACCATTTTACAAAGATATAAAACAGAGAAAAGCAGAAGTTTTGAGCAACTGGAATCATTATCTTCTCAATTTATCTTTTTTTATCCAAATAGTTGCTGATTCATGGATTAATCATTGTAGCTTTTAATACTGTATTTCTTTTTTTCTACATGAAAAATATTCTAGTCTTCTAAGTCTCCCATTATGTGTTTGCTTTTTCGAGTTCAAGGATAGTTAAGGTTTAGCCATTCGACAGAGTGATTTGGGAAATTAATCAGGGTTTGTAAAAAGCCTTGAAAGTTTAGAAAACGCTTCATTTTAACTGTTATATTTTCAAAGTTAGGGATATGCTTGAATTTGAATGTACTCATTTAAAAAAGCTTTATTTTCAAAATAATCTGGATGGGTGGAAAGGAATTCTGTAAATCATTTTCACAATTGTATTTATAGAACCATTTTAAATGTGACGATAAAGGCTTCAAGAGTCTGCACAGTTTTAGTGTTAGGCACCTTGAAAGTGCTTGAAAAGTCCTTGAATTTTACTCCTAAAAGTTGTATCAAGAAGCTTGATTTGATAAACCCGACGTGGCTTAAGTCTTCGCCCTTTTGTGTTTATCAGACAGTTTGGGCAACAAAAGAGCTGTTACAACATGATCCGTGAGGCACAGTGTGATCATCAGGGACTATCAGGAGACCTTATAAACCTGTCTCTCAGGCTCCTGCCAATCCTCATTTTTTTGTCGTAGATCTCTATGACTCTCCCGTAATCTTCGGCCTCTGAGTCGGATCTGACCCGGCCCGTCCTATAGGGCTGTGTAACGCCTTGTGTCTCATCCGTGGCATTGTCTCAGCTTTTTGCTCGAGTTTCCTGCAGGCAGGCAGCGGTCTATCTCCGCACCGCCATCACTATGTGCTCTGCAGAGTTATTTCTGGATGTCATGCTGCTATGTTTTGTTCTCCGGCTGCTAAAAATACACCCTTACCTCGCTGGTCATGGGCTTCAGATACGATCTGTATTGTGTTTGATTAGGGTGTGTAAGTGTTATTGTGTTGCTTTAATACTTTGGCACAAGGTGGTGGGGTTGTTGAAGTGTAAGCTTTATAGACACATGAAGGCACAGACTCTCACACAAACAGCTGCAGGGGAAGCAGCAGGGTTGTGGGGGACAGCCAAGGAGATAGTCTCACCATTGGTGTGTGCGTGCATGTGTGTGTTGTGTGTGTGTTGTGTGTGTGCGTGTGTGCGTGCCGTAGGACCAGGGTCACCTCTGTCCCAGCTGTCTTAAGCGGTGCAGGCTTGTCGTGCCTCTCAGACTTGCAAATACCCTCTCTGCTCCGCTCAACACAAAGCCGTCGTTTCTTCAGAACGCACATGTGCTACACTTCACAGCACACGCACACACCGAGGCACCCGGACGGGCACACGACATACCCCACGCAGACCAACTGGCCTCTCAATCAAAAGATCCAGCACATGAGGTTCGAGAGCTCGCCCAACGGGAACAGCATCTTGCTTCTTTTTTTTTTTTTTTGTCTGCCAATAAGAAAGGTTTAGAAGCGATTTTTAAGAAATATGATAATGAAACTGGTTCATGCTATTAAAACAATTTGATGTAATTGGGTAATTTGCCCTTGGCGTCCTCGACTAATCAGTGATTTAGTTTATTTTCGTGTCTTTCTGTCTGTCAGGGATGACTGGACTAGAGATTCCTCAATTCGAGACCTTTTGACAAACGGAATAATATCAGTATTTCATTATAAACATTCCTGAGAGGAGTGATGTGATATGTAAGATGAGCAGCTCTGACAGTTGGCCCAGCAGTTGCAGTTATGCACATTTACACACACACACACGCACTCAATAGGACCCCCCCCATCTCCCCTAGGGGGAACAAGACCGGCCATCTGCTGCTGGTCACAGCGCTGGGCCAGGCCTCACACACACACACACACACACACACACACACACATTCAACTCCACTTTCCTCCACTTTTACCATACACCCTGCCCTACCCCCCCTAACCACTGTATATACATGCCCCCCCCCCCCTTTACCACACGCTCTTTCTCGCTCCCACTCTCTGCCACGTTTTGCCATCCCTTACAGTGCGATAAACCACAGAGAACATCAGTCATGGACGTCTGTGCTCTCCAGCTGGACCTTGGAAACCTTGACTCCCCTTGGCCACATGAAAGCTAGTAGGGAGTTCCCAGCAGGAGGCTGCAAGTCACTACTGTAACTTCAGAAGTTTAGGTGGTTAAGTCAAGGCCGGTGTGGGTAAATACTTAGCCTGGGGGGTCTCCGTCGCTCTCTGATTGCTTCGCGTACAGCACTTGTGCTCCCGCGGTGAAGGAGATGGCTTTGGAGAAGTAGCTCCAGGAGAACGTGCACTTGTGCTTTTCAGTCTTCATAGACACAGTCGAGCTTTAAAAACAACTGTTCGGAGTCAGCGCGGAGGATTTGAGAACGCCACAGTGTTTCTTTGGATTCTGGGACTGGTAGTTGACCAGACCAGGGCAGACGATGTACTGGGAGCTGTGGCTGAGCCAGGTCACGGCCAGTGCCGCGCTGCAGTGCATGCTGGTCCAGAACAAAGGTGGGCAAGCGTTCTGTCTGTAGGTGTGGACAGATTGGATGTTATTGAGATTAACTGTTTGGCAAAGGAGTAAGATATTGAGATAATGATTTGCATGTTGTGTGTCTGCCACATGGTGTGTAGACTAACAATGGAAAATACTTCATTTCTTGATGAATTTCTGCCAACTTTGAAAGATTAGAGAAATGACACGCATATTTCAATAAATACTTTGACCAACCATCCAACTAACTAAACTGGTCTAAGGGAAATGTAAGTGTTCAACATGGTTTAATCACAAAGAGTTGATTGTTTCTACATTAGAGTCCAGTTTTCCCAGGCAGCTGCTTTTGTGATTTCTCTGCGATTTTACACCAGCTTTGTTGCATGACATTGTTTTTGCATTTCTTTAATAAGTTGGTCGTTATATTACTAGCCCTAGGACATACCATATGTACATTATTTATACAGTTGTGAAATGGGGAAAGAAAGAAACCGCTATGAATCATTTAGTTTCCTTGTTCTGCCTGAATGTGGAGGTGGCAGCTTGTCGTGACGGCAGATGTTGAAAACCGGAAGATGACCTTTAGCTGTCCTGATGAGTGCCTTATGTTGTCTCTTTCGCTTCTCCAAATCGTAGCCATGTGATTTACTTTTCTTAATCTCAGACTTTAACCATTTAGTTGCATTTTTGACTAAAATAAAAACCAGCGTACAGGAGAAGACCTCACCATTATAAAGAAATAATGAGTAGTCTGAGCTGATGCCACTGCCAAACCACGTTTTATTTTGGGCTGTATACAAGTCATATAGTTGCTATTTAAAAATAATGCAGCCAGATCCCCACTCTTTATAGTCTTGAGCAGGCTTGGGACAATATGAAAATGATCCCGACCAAAATAATGTGAGATTCTAGATATTATCGGTATTGCTTTCCCTGTTATTGTTTTTTTGTTTTTATATTTTTGCTCGCATGGACAAATGTAAAACACTTCTCAGTATAATGCAGTCCTATACACTTAAACCATTTTAGATGTAGGGTTTATTGCAAGGCTGCTGTTTTTGGATTACACAAGTGAAAATAAATGTAAACGCAAATCTGCTCTTTTGTTTTTAGTAATGGAGTTGTAAGATTACAGATGCTGCTTCCTGTTGGCAGAGTCGATGGATTAGACTTTGGGACATTGTTTATGTTTTTTAAAAAAAAGGTTAATCACTGTGTAAATGTTTGCGTCATCGCTTTCACCTTATTTGTTCGACAAGAAATGCCATGCTGTGCAACACATTTTCTGTTTCAAAGTTGTTCATACTGCAGTACTTCCCTGTTCTCTGTTCCTCCATTTCACCACCCGTCCTCTCCCACTGGCTCAGCAGCTGTCCAGACATGCAGTGACTTTGGCAGCAGCTGCTGAGTGTAGTACGTGTGAGCTACGCATGTGCTAGTTCATCATTGTGTGTGTGTGTGTGTGTGTGTGTGTTATGTAGCTATGGTAATCAATCACTGCATCTTGCGTGGAGATGATCTTTCCTTCCCCAATGCTCCTCCCTCTTGCTCTCCGTATATACACTCATACAAAAACACTCCCACCTCAGATCTTACCTGGCTCGGGCTAGACGCGGCAGGTTTCTGTGTGTGGCCAGTGATAACGGTGCTCTTCAGAGCGAGGATTGAATAAAGTAATGCTTTTGAGGTGCCTGCAGGCAAGCAGCAGTTTTGAGGAAGAGTGGGTGGCTTTGAACGGCCGTCATCTCCGAACAGGTTTCAGGCAACAGAAACAGCCTGGACAGACAGGTAGACCATCTGCAAAATTGACTTTTAGGATTATAATTCAATCATTTGGTTAGAGGACATCAGTCTTGCCTCAGCTGCCCTGATATTCAAGTACCTTTTGCCTCAAGACCGTTTTTGGATTTGGACAGCTTTTTGTGGGGAGTTTGTGCGGAGGGGGACCAAACGCACAATATCTCTCCTTTCCAGGCCTATTCCTTTTTATTTTATTCTTCCCATGTAGCTTGGCACACTAAATTCCGTTGTACATGTACAATGACAATGAAGGTATTCATATTCATAAACGCAAAACAACTTATTTTTCTGTAACAGGTTTCTGTCTGCGATTTGAGGCTACGTTTTCTTTCCCCCCACTGTTGTCGTCCTGTGCAAATGATGTCACATTCTCAGTCACATTTGTCTAACGGTTGATCCTCTCTCCCCCTGACCCCTGCTCCTTCTCTTCCTCCAGAAGCTCTCCACAGGCCCTTTGGCCTGGACTCTGCAGCGCTGACGGAGGCAGTGCGCTGGAGCTCCAAGGAGAACCTACTGGGGGCGGCCGAGAGCGACCCCAACCTCTTCGTTGCACTTTATGACTTCGTCGCCAGCGGAGACAACACGCTCAGCATCACTAAAGGTAAACAAACAACTCGTACTGTCGTTTTTACCTCCGCCAAGGGGGAATGTCTGTTTGTCTGTCAGTCAGCAGGATTAAGGAAAAACTACTGGTCTGATTTTTTTTTTTTTTTAATGAAAAAAAAAAAAGATCTTTCACTTTCCTTACCATTGCAAGATATGGCATTTGTGCTGCATTGATGTGGTGTCGGAAATGAGTTCCCCCCTCAAGTTGGAACAACAACTCAGAAAGTCGGAGAAAGTTTTTGATACATGACATACAGAGTTGTCGTCATATTACACAGAAACATGGCGGACGAAAGTAAAAATACTACATATGTTCTTCGTAGCGTCAATGTTGTTTCCACATTATGACTTAAAGCCTATGAACAAAGTTTCAAAAACAACTTTCTAACTTGATAAATGGGACGATCCGAAGGAGCACCTGAATGCACCATTGGCGAGGATCACTGTTAATTAACTGCAACAACTGGTTATGTGGATGTTGTTTGCCTACTATGTGCCTCACGACTTCAAATTCTGATTTCGCAATAAAAGGTTTGGTCCATGTCCCGATACCAGACTTGAAAGACTTGTCCTCCGCTTCTCTCTTTCCATGCATCATCCCCGAAGGATGTGGCTGAGCGTGATGTTACGCCTGTAGAGATTTCTCCATGTTCTGGTATGTCGACATTTGTTGCGACAGAACAGAGGGATTGCCTTACATGTAGGAAAATCCTCGAGGCAGCGCTTGTGATTGGCAGATCAGAAACTCTGTGAAAGGATGTTTGATGAGTAAAAGTTTAGTTATGCCAGAGGAATGTAGTATGTCAGTAGAGCTCACCCAATTGTCACTATAACTGCACCCTGTGGTGACATCGGCTGGGGTCTGACCCCCAGACTATAGCTTTATTTGTCACCCGCCCACACATCCTTCATTCACACTACACTTCAGTTCTTTTACACCACCTGTGAGCCAATCTAGAACTGCAACCAATTGCCCACTATTTTGGTTTTCATGCAAAAATGTCAGAAGATGCTGTTTTCAGTCTTTCAAATGTGGAGATTTCCTGCTTTTCTCTATATTATATCATATTAATTTGAATATTTTTTAGGTTTTTGACTGACAAAACAAGACATTTTAAAGACATCACCCTGGACTATTTTCTCACATTTTATAGACCAAACGGTTAATGGAGAAAATTATCGGCAGATAAATAGATAATGAAAATGATTTTTAAACCTTTATCATCCACTCGTCCGGAGGTTGTACAATAATGTCAGCGCATGTGTTAAGGAAATGTGGAAACGGACAGAATGACTAAAATAGCATTAATGCTTACACTATGTCTAAATCCTTTCACTATTTCTTACACCTCTCCATGACAAACTCTTTGTTCGGTCCAAACCTCCTCTCTGTCAACCAGCAGCAGTTCACCAGTCAACCAGCTCTCCCCCGAGTAATGAGCTTAAAATATCCTCATATTATCCAGAGACAGCCAGGCTTGTGCCTCCAACCGATCTAAAGCATTAAACGTGGCAGAGTGTTAATTATCCATGATTTTAAGACTTCCACGGCGGCCGCCTGGTATGGAAATGATGTTTAGACCCTGACTCATGGAGTGAATCTGAGTTTTCTGCCCACATGCGAGCACATGTGCGCTCCCAGGCTCCTCTGCACTTTTCCCATCTATCAGTCTGTTTGCTCTGTCCCGTGGAAACACCCCAGCAATGCCTCCAATGCTGCGTTAATATGGAATATGTTCAACTGCAATAATAACAGGTGAAGGGGCTGATCAGAGAGGGACTTAGCGTGCCCGTGTCTGGGGCTAATTTTCGTCTCCTCTCTGTGCCAGGTCAAACCAGGCTAGGCCAGACCAGGGCCCGGCTTCGGGCACACATGGCTCCCAGTGTGAGGCAGTCAGTGTTTCCACTCCCACAGAACTCACAGACACAGAGGAGACTGATGTATTGGTGGGCTGGTTATGGAGAACCATCTCTGTCTAATGTAGTTCTGTGGATTTCAAGCGTAGAGTTGTTTCACCTAAAAAGTGCAGCTCTGGTTAGTGGGGACATGGTTGTCAGACTCCACTTACTGTAGTGAAACGTCTGTTATTTCTCACAGTTTAAAGTATTATTAGAGTCATGATGGCTTAAAGCCGCATTCAGATTACAGCCCTGCGTGAAATGTTGGATCATTTTATCATTTGAATGGTTTTGTTTCTGCTCGTTTGCCAAACAACAAAAGATGAAATAGTTGCTGCTGTGATGACTTCGTATTATAAACTTACTGTGCAGTGTTTCGCCATCTGATGAGTCTTTTAGATGCATTCATTTGTTGCTCCACCTTGAATTCGTGGATCAAATTTCATTGTCTCACGGGTATCTGAAGCAACATGCATACCATCTGAGCCCCCTGTGTGCTTCTAACACACGGCAGTTTTCCGTCTGAAAACCCTCTTAAACGTAACATACCATGTAGTCATCAGAGAGGAAGTATTTCTCCCACAAACTGATCATTTGGATATAGATTACTCACCCCGTGTTACCTTGACTTCATGAAGACTACTTTTTTCTACGTTTGTTTTCTTGCAGAAAAGTCTTGATGAATGGAAGTAAGTGGTGGGGGGGGGGGGGGGGGGCACGTTTAACCACAGGAAGACTATATCAAAACATCTGTTTTACACACTCTCGCATAACTCGTGAAAGTCTCATTTATCCAGTCGTGTGCTCACTGCTTCACAGACACATTTTCTCTAAAGCCTTCCTATTTAAAACACAACTGTTTATTTTGAATAGTAAGGTTTTTAGTGAAAAAAGTCATGTGTTTGTGAAGTAAGTGAGCATACGACTTGGATTATACTGCACGACTTGTGTGAGAGTTTGTAAACAGATGTTTTGATATAGTTTTCCTGTGGTTAAACCGCCATTTACTTCCATTCATCAAGACTTTTCCCAGTTTTTTTTTTTGTTTTTTTTATTCTTCGTGTAAGAAAAAACTAAGTTTTCTTCAAGAGTTGAAGGAAACAAATGGTGAGTTCTTAGATTACAAATGGTCATATTGTGGATGAAATATCAGCTAAGCTTAGGTCTGAGTGGTGGGAGAGATAAAGGCGGACAGATGTGGGTCGACTGACGCTTCCTGGCTGAGCTTCTGCTTTCTGCCAGACCATCGCTCCCAGCCAGTCACGACCTTCTTCCCCTTCTTCCTCCAAGCATCAGACTTGCAGGACTTCATTGCTTCATTCAGTGTTGTTTGTTAACCCCCCCGCCTCCTTCAGTCTCCTCAGCCTCTCTGCTCACTCATGTCTCCTGCACTGACGTCAGACACAGACGGAGATAGAGACAACAGACCAAGTCACTACATGTCTGGTTTTGCCTAACAGATATGCAGCTCACCCAACCCTATCATTGTTCCACAGCTTTTGATGTAGTTTCAATGAGGTGTGTGTGCGTGTGTGTGTATGTATGTATGTATGTATGTATGTATGTGTGTGTGTGTGTGTGTGTGTGTGTGTGTGTGTGTGTGTGTGTGTGTTCCCTTTGAACCGTCTTTTTAATGTTTTTCTTTTCCCAACCTTACCTTTTTATACACCATATTGGTTTTTATACACCTAAATGTTTTCTTTTAAACCTGATGATTTATGACTCGTCGGTCTTATGTTGCTACTGTTGTCACGATGATTTTGAAAATTGCTCTATAAAATAAAGATTATTATTATGTTGTCTCTCTAAGGAATTTGGAAGAAAACTGAATGAAATCCTGTAATTTACGTCAGATATGTAATCCTGAAACAGCCCCTTCTCTTTAAACTCCTGATTTTAGCTTCACTTTTCAGGCATTTTTCATGTGCTGATTAGTCTCTTTTTAAACGTTACTCAAGCAATACACATGGCTAAGATAATAGCCATGACCATGTGTCTCTTTTACGATATTAATCTTTCTAACCTCTGACTATATCACCATGAGATCACGTCTTACAAGTCGCCGCTCCTTTGTCCAGGTGAGAAGCTGCGCGTGCTGGGCTACAACCAGAATGGAGAGTGGAGTGAAGTGCGCTCTAAGAACGGCCAGGGTTGGGTGCCCTCCAACTACATAACGCCAGTCAACAGCCTGGAGAAGCATAGCTGGTACCATGGGCCCGTGTCACGCAGCGCCGCGGAGTACCTGCTCTCATCCCTCATCAACGGCAGTTTCCTGGTCCGGGAAAGCGAGAGCAGCCCCGGACAGCTGTCCATCTCTCTCCGCTATGAGGGGAGAGTCTACCACTACCGGATCAACACATCCTCTGATGGAAAGGTTAGAGATTACGGTGGTTGACGATGGAAGAACGTTTCATATTTTAAGATGCTATTTTATGGGGTAATAGATTACAGTCATGGAAAGCCTTGGAATTTGAAAAATTGCTATTCGCAGGTCTGGAAAGATGCTTGAAAACAAACAAATCCAAAAAAGTTTTTAGAAAAGTCATGGAAATTGGCATCACCTGGAACCAAATAATTTGTATTGTTTCTTTGTGTTGTATTGTTTATGTTGTGTCTCAAATGGGACAACAGGAAGACGGTACAAACCCAATAAATACACTTATTTACCCACAAGGATAAATATTAGTTACATTGTCTAATGCTAGTTGTCTGGAATAAGATTTTTAAACAACCTCACGTTTATAATTTATACAAAAACTTCACAGAATGTTTGGTCATGAAAGTTTGGCCTAAATTCATGGAAATCTATTGACCACAATTTGTAGGAACCCTGTGCAGATTATAGGCTCCAGTTGTGTGGTGCTGTTTTGCTGTCGTTGGCTTTCAGACTTTATTTTGGTGAACTCTCTGTCCCTCTCCTCATCCTTTCCTCTTTTCCTTTGTCCTCCCCTCCTCCGCCCCCTCCTCCTCCGCCTCCCCCCTCCCCCTCAGGTGTATGTGACGTCTGAGAGCCGTTTCGCCACCCTGGCCGAGCTGGTCCACCACCACTCCACTGTAGCCGATGGCCTGGTCACCACCCTGCACTACCCAGCGCCCAAATGTAACAAGCCCACGGTGTACGGTGTGTCACCGATCCACGACAAGTGGGAGATGGAGCGCACAGATATCACCATGAAGCACAAGCTGGGAGGAGGCCAGTACGGGGAGGTGTACGTGGGAGTGTGGAAAAAGTACAACCTCACGGTGGCTGTCAAGACTCTCAAGGTAAGAAGTCCCTTTTATGTTGATTTTAAATTTCACTGAGCTTTATTGCAGAAAGCTGAATTGTAAAAGTGGTTATAGATCGCCACCTGCAGGCAGACTTTGGTAAAACACGTGACTGTCTGTCCAACCCACTGATGACATTTCTCTTTTCTTTTTGCTTTTTTTCCCCATAATGACAGGAGGACACCATGGAAGTTGAAGAATTTCTGAAGGAAGCAGCAGTTATGAAGGAGGTTAAACATCCAAACCTCGTTCAGCTACTAGGTCAGTATTTCTGAACACAAACGAGTTAATGTGCCTCTACAAAACCACACCAATTTTCATACAATATTCATTTCAATGCATTCTGAAATAACTCTTGAGCTCTCTTTGGCAGACGCATTCAATGTCAGGCCTAGTAGTTTAAAACCTCGCCTTTTCTATTCGTTTTGGCCTTTCACATACACACAAACGGAGTTTTCGGTCCCTAAAAAACGGACCTTTTGTAAAGTGTTGTTGTTTTCAGTGTAGATGGGGGAAACTAAGTTTTTAACTTCACAGTATGCGCCATTATCTTCTTCTCCCACGACACAGATCCCAACACCAATAACGGCGGTTTTGGACGAGATCTGTGCGTGTGCAACTTTTTCTTTGGACAGAGATTTGTTTTAAATAGTGCCTGTGTGTATGTATTTTAATTAGGTCGGGTTAGGGTCTCATCTGTGTTAAACTGCTGCCTCGCCCACAGGCGTGTGTACGTTGGAGCCTCCCTTCTACATCGTGACGGAGTACATGCCGCACGGCAACCTGCTGGACTACTTGAGAGATTGTGACAAGGAGGAGGTGAACGCTGTGGTGCTGCTGTACATGGCCACACAGATCTCCTCTGCCATGGAATACCTGGAGAAGAAGAACTTTATACACAGGTGAGGGGATGCTAAAGACAAAGGAAAAATGCGTGTCATGATTATCCTGGCCAAAATAATTGCATTTTACGATATTATCCAGATAACCATCAACATATGCTCAAAACTCTTAAAATGGCACTAAAGCGTACTGGAATCACTTTAACTTACATTTAGTTAAGAAGCAAATATTTGTATTGTATCACAGATAGGACACATCTATTTTAATTTTTAATTGAAAATCAACAATCTTAAATAAGGTCATCGTAAATCACAAGGTCCCTCTGCATAAAGGATTTTAAATAAGCAAAATTATGTTCTTTCTTACATAATTCCTGTATATAAAAAAATAAATAAAATCAGGCTCTATTTTTCACTTCTTTACCATTACAGCGAGTTAGACAGCTTTTTCAAGTCACTCGTGAGGATTATCACGATTTTCCTGATGACGTAAATTCACCACGATCAACAAATTGTGAGGTGTTTATTTTTTTGTGAAAAACAAATCAATCAAACAATCCTAAATAAGGTAACCATAAATCATAAGGTGCACCCTGCATAAATAAAGAATAAGAAAAACAAAACAAAAAACAATGCGAGTCTTCGTTCTTACAGGATAATTCCTGTATTGTTTTACTTTAATTTTCACTTCTCTACCGTGATGGTGAGCTTGACAGCAATCCACGATGAAATCTCCTTCTCTCTAACTCCAGGCGTCTCAGTCTATGTATGTATATATGCATGCCATGCGTTTTGTCCACCTCATGCCGGAGTAATCGAATTTCTCTCTCTTTCCCCCTCTTCCTCTCTTCTCCTCGCCTCATCATCCCTCTCTCAGGGATCTTGCAGCGAGGAACTGCCTGGTCGGGGAGAATCATGTTGTGAAGGTGGCAGACTTTGGCCTGAGCAGGCTGATGACTGGTGACACCTACACTGCTCATGCCGGGGCCAAGTTCCCCATCAAGTGGACTGCACCAGAGAGCCTTGCATACAACACCTTCTCCATCAAGTCTGACGTCTGGGGTGAGCAATGCATGAGCATACGTTCATACTGAGTGTTCTCCCTTTTCGCTTATTTCCAATGAGCTCATGTTTGATCCTCTAAAAAATGTCTTCCTTACAGCTTTCGGGGTGCTGCTGTGGGAAATTGCCACCTATGGCATGTCTCCATATCCTGGCATCGATCTGTCGCAGGTCTATGACCTCCTGGAGAAAGGTTACCGCATGGAGCAGCCCGAGGGATGCCCACCGAAAGTCTATGAACTCATGAGAGCATGTGAGTAGGAGCTCTCTTTACCTACCTTTTTACTTATTCACCAGGCTTAGAAAAAGATGGTTTTCTCATTTCTATTTCCTAGATTTCAGTCAAATGATCTCGCAATGAACTACATCCCTCTCTGTCTTAAACACTCCAGCCTGTAATTGGAAAGGAAAAATCTCAATCTTTCAGTATCTGTGAAAGACCAGAGGACTTTATTTTAAGTAATATATATACTATACAGTGCTTTCTTGTAGTTACATCCCCGTTTGTCTGTCTCTCTACCAGGCTGGCAGTGGAGCCCATTGGACCGGCCTTCGTTTGCAGAGATCCACCAAGCCTTTGAAACAATGTTCCATGACTCGAGCATCTCTGAAGGTACAGTACCATGAAGCTTATCCTCAGCTGGCAGTTCAACTGTCCGGTCACTGCTTTCATAAAGCTTCTTGAATCACTGCACTGATGAAGCTGAACAGGCAAACTCTCATTCGGAAGGCTGACTTTTACTTATCTCAGCAGAACTGCCCGTTCAGTTTAGCTACTTTTGAGAGACAGCTGGAAAATCTTACATGAAACTTTATTAATCCCCCGTTGAGAAATACTGTCACTGGAGCAGCGAAGTGTCTACAATACGAGTAGTGAAGCCCATTGAATCAAATCACCTGGATGGACGCAGATTAAAGTGAATATATAATAAATACAATCAACAGGGATTTGGACAATTCTAATTAATTAACGTACACAACATTAAATGAATCTGCTCGTAGCCTCCAGACTCCATTGACAGAAACTTACCTTTACCTCGCCGATCACCTTAAAATACACTTCATTCAAAATAGACGGAAACAAAATAAAACTCATCAAAACTGTGTTTGTTAATCTTTCCCCTGTTCAAACATAACCAACTCTGGTTTGAGAGTTTAAAAGACAGACTGAATAATTAACCAATATATAAAAAAAATAAGTAACCACAGTAACATTTTTACTGTTAATTAACCTGCTTCCAAGGACATCGACCATGACACACGAGAAGAAAAAGCATACTATTGCCTATTGTGATTTAAAAAAAAATATATATATATATATTATATTGCACCTTACCCCCTCTCAGCACATCTTATTTTTAGATTTTTCTATATATATTTGTATAAAACATTTTGCACTATTTGTAAATTTTTGTACATTTTAGAATCTTATACTGTCTCCTACTGTGTATTGCAACTGTTGCACAACAATTTCCCTCGGGATAAATAAAGTTCTATCTTATCTTAAGAGAAGCAGATAAAGAAGTGTAAAATTAGAAAATAAAACCTATACACCACATAATGCAAGAGTTTAACGTAGCATTTTATGAGGTTTAAAACATTGTCCTGTAACTTTATTATTGGTTTATTTGGAGTGTTTGTTTCTATTTGGATTGGGACTACCTTCTAATTGAGTTTTTTTCCTTCTCAATCTTTGTTCTCCGTTGCAGAGGTAGCAGAGGAGCTCTGTAAGACGGCCTCCTCTGGTCACTGCGGACCGCTGCACCCCTTCAGTCACGACATGCCCCTGTTGCCTTCCAAATCTCGCACACTCCACAAGCACACAGAAAACAAGGAAAACATTGAGGGTGGACTCGACGGGCGATCAGACCACGGCACGCACGGTCACTCAGGTACAGCCAGACATGCCTCCCTTACTACCAACCAGTCCGATGCACCACACTATGATTCTGCAGGTATGCCAGAGAAGAGTCAACTGCAGCGCCGCCAAGCCCGCCGCCTCAAAAGAAGGGCCGTCATTTTCCCCACTGACCACTGGGGCCGGCATCTGTCTGGCAGCCGGTCGATCGTGCAGCGCTGTCTCGAGGCAGATCTGCCAGCGCAGCCCGACGTCAATCCCTGAACACGGGCCTAGAATCACAACTGTGTCAGCACTTCGAAATATTTTGATTAAGTTTGATGAAGTTCAAGGTTCTATTTCAGTGCTCATGCCCATGTCATCTGACACACTTTAAAACATATTGAAGATGAAAGTAAAACCAAACTTTGATGAAACCATGAAATATAAATACACACTCCGAATAAAGATTTCCAGTCTTGAGAAGAGAAGATCCTGCAAACTGCTCTCCAGCGTCACAATTTCTTGATCATACTAACGTTTCGCTCCCTCTGGACCTTTTTGTCAGGAGTATTAAAATTAATTCTATAAATGGTAAATCTTTGTGGGCATTGTGGAAGATCTTCTCTTCTCAAGGATTCAAGTGATGCTTCCCAACGCACCTGCATCGGAGATATCTGGATTTGCGAATGTCTCCGTTTAAAAACGATTTCTACAAAAACTAAAATAATTATTTCTACAGCAACTTTAATTGTAGGAATATCACAGTCTCTGCCACCTTAACCAACAACACAAATACTATTGTGTGAGACTGTCACTATATTAACTATAACGACCCCCATTATCCCAAAGAACATATGACCACAGTAGACTGAGCCAACATCTGTTATGTTGTTGTAGTCTTACTGATCCTATCCCATAATACACTAGTTTTAGCATTAACAGTGAAAGATTTCAGTTCCCTCAAACATTATCTATCTATATTATTATTATTATTATTATTATTATTATTATTATTATGTGATCCATGGGGATCCCTCCCCTACATGCAGCCACATAAACACGTTTTATACTCCTAATAGAATTTGTTGTAATCATTGTCTGTAATTAATACAGAACTGCAACTTTAGTGTGTGACATTTTCCTGGAAATCATTAATAAGGAACGAGTCACTTTTCGAGCGGAAGCCGCGACACTGCAGCATCTTTTCAATTTGAACTGTTAACACATTTTCTCAAAGTTGCCTCTCATTCAAAAGTGCCAAGTTTACCAACTCCCTGGGAAAGAACAAAAAACGTTTCTCTGCCAGAATTACACTTCTAGCCCCCCCCCACCTTTTTATAAAGGGCCCGCCCCCCAGTTTGGGAACCACTGCTCAAACACAAAATATATTGATGATCTACATGTTCCTCGTCTCTGACACGTTTATATGGAAACTATTTATCTGTGATGGAATGAAAATCTTGCTCATATTCTGTCTTGTCCTATTTGTTGCATTATATCCCAATCAATACTTGGTAACAAATCCTGTATTAATATTTGCTAACCCCATTATTAAATTTCCATAACATTGTCTGTTTGTCTTGTCTCGTTTAAGTTATTGCTTATTTATTTGTTTTATATTGAAAATAAAGTGTTGTGTCGTGTGTGTGTTGTCCTGTGAAGAAGACGGTCTGTCCCCGTCTGTGTCTTGGTTTGACTTTTTATTTAATTTTTTTTCACCTTCTTCCCATGTCTTCGTCCATAAACATAAGCATTCATCAATAAAGTGAACAGTAGCTTTCATTAAATCCTAAATCCAATAAAAGTGGTAGTGTGAATATGCATTCACAACGTCTTCGAACGCGTCACCGAGTACGTTTGATATTAACGAAACCGCCGTTTGTGCTTTATGTTCATGTCTAATGTGTTGTATTAATGTTTCTTGCTTTGTATGCATTTATATTTACATGCAAACGCTATCAATGAAGAGAGAACCATGCCAAGTAAGAAATACTGAGTGAACTATTCGTGGTCTTATTCCCTTCACGTACCGTTTAGTCGTTAAAATGTTTCTAGTTCTAATTCATTGCCTGGTTAGAGAAGAAATCTCAGAATTGTGAAAATGTATTTTCCTCTTTGAGAAAAGTTACTTGACAGCCCTTCTTGTCACAAGGGTTTGGTAGTTCCTGTGTTATCAAGTCCCTAGAAGTGTATTCATCATCCCGTGCAGCTTATAAATCATTAAAGTAGTGTTTGCACGTGCATGACTGGCATGCCCTCAAAACCTTTCCATCCCTTTTCCTGAAATGCTTTTTTTTTTTCTTGCTCATGAGTCCCCGAGGAGGAAAACAGAGCTTTTAGAGAGCGAGAGAGAGAGATCGTCCCCTTATTGCATCAGGAAGCTGTTGTGATGAGTGAAAGTAATGTACAGACAAGCATATTGAGAGACTAAGGGAATATAGAGTGGTGTTATTCATAACCTGTTTGCAAGGTATTAAGTGTCCGTTTAACGAGGATTGATGTGTTCATGCTGAGCCCAGCTTTGCTGCATTATTTTAATCCAGCCCTCTCTTCTCTTACCAGGCTGGGCTTCTACTTTGTTAGGAGGGGATGGCCGATCGGGCAGCTCCCCGGCTCTGCCCAGAAAACAGCTGTCGCGAGATAAATCTCCCGCCAGCCTTTTAGAGGATGCGCAGGATATGGGCACATTTACACGAGACCGCAAGACTGGCTTCTTTAGCTCCTTCATAAAGAAGAAATCTTCCTCCTCCTCCTCACCATCCTCTCAGCTCCAGCAGAACCTCCCGACGCCACCCAAGAGGAGCAGCTCTTTCCGGGAGATGGAAACGCAGCCTCACAAGAAATACGAGCCTACTGCTGATTTCAGCGCTCCTCCTCCCCTACCCCAGTCGGACAGTCTCGGCGGCTTCTCCGCCTCCCCCTCTCACTCCCATGGAGAACCCACCCAGGCTCAGTCACGCTGCTGTGGGGCTGCTTTCGGACAGAAACCCTCTGGCGGGGGGCTTGCCTCACAGGTGACGAGTGGCAGCAGTTGGAGTGGGTTGGCTGGTTTTTTTACCCCGAGACTCATCAAAAAGACGCTGGGGCTACGGACAGGAAAGACGACCTCGTCAGAGGAGGGTGGAAGTTTAGCTGGAGGGCCTAAACCCTTCCCGAGGTCCAATTCTACCTCCTCAATGTCAGCTGGGCTGCCAGACCTGGAGCGCATGGCTCTGACTTTACCCAGGAACCGCAGTGCTAAACCCCCTCTAGAGAGGACTGCCTCCACCACCTCCCAGCCAGAGAACGGGGCTGCACGGCCCTCAGAAACTCTGCTGAGGAGGATGGATGAGGGGACCGCACAGATCAGGGAAAGGCCCAAAGCCAAGCTATTACCCCGGGGCGCTGCTGTAGGCGTGAGGGCGCCAGGGGTTGGGGGGGAGGTGGGGGAATCGGACAGTCTGTCTCGGGTCAGGGAGGGTAGGGAGGAGAGTGGAGGAGGACTGGACAGGCAGCAGAGTTGGTCATCTCCCTCTAAGACTTCTAGTTCGAGTGCTTCATCAGCTGCAGCAGGCGCACCAACTCACAACCACAAGGTTCCGGTCCTGATCTCCCCCACGCTGAAGCACAGCCCGGCTGACGTGCACCTGGTTGGGCTAGACTCTCAGGGGAACCGCTTCAAACTGCTGTCCGAGCACCAAGCAGACCGGGACAGGCCGCGACTTGTAAAACCCAAGTGTGCTCCTCCTCCCCCTCCCACCCTGCGCAGCCTGCAGCACACCTACAGCGGCGACGGAGAGGAGCAGGTAGGAGGAGCACCTGTGGAAGTAAACGGGGACGCATTGAAAGGTCACCGGTCTGGGCGAATGTCGGGGGGAGCGACGACGGGCCGACCATCAGTGCCACCACCGCAAGTGCCTCCTGCATCTTCCTCCTCCTTTTCCTCGTCTTGCTCTGCCACCACCAACACGACTCCCACCAAAATGGCCAACGGCGCCGCCACCACTGCCTCCTCCTCACACACGGCATCATCTGCCGGTTCCAAAGTAGCACTGCGGCGGACCAGGCAGCAGGCGGAGAGGGTGCCCCTGGAGCGAGTTAGTCGCGATGCCCTGCTGGAGTGCGCCGAGTGCCTGAGCGGCGCCCTCCACGCCAGCTCCGAAAGCCCCTCCAGCAGCCAGGTGCTGGACGCTGGCCACCAGCTGCTAGACTACTGCTCAGGTTATGTGGACTGCATCCCTCAGATGAGGAACAAATTTGCCTTCCGAGAGGCAGTGGGGAAGCTGGAGCTCAGCCTGCAGGAACTGAGGGCCTCGTCCTCAGGAGGTGGAGGGCTGGGCGGCGTGGGGCCCAACACAGTACTGGACAACCTGCACAGCTGTATTAAAGAGATTAGTGACGTTGTACAGAGGTAGCCACTGTGACAACACCAACCGTCACCCCTAACTACCCGACAGACTGCTTATATTCCCTTTTTTTTTTTTTTTTTTTTTTTTTATAAATGTTTCTGGTTCTTTTGACAGCTTTTTTTGGGGGACGAAATGAGATGAATCTCGAAAGTACCTCAGAGAAATCACTACAAAATCTATTCTTTTTACTGTTTACAAACAACCATTTCATAAAATGCCAGTGTGGACACTAATTTTGCTCTGACCTGTACATATTCAGAAATGTTTATACCAAACTAAATGTGGGATTAAGTCGCACCATGAAATGTTTAGCCCCGCGTCTCCACCGGGCCGTGATCAAGGCCTCTTTTGTCAAATGAATGTCGAGTGTATCGGCTGTGTGCAGCCGGCCCAGAGAGGAGGGAACGGCTGAGCTCGCTCTGCCCGTCTGTCACATGCTGAGCGTGAATGAATTTTCACTGACTGAGCTCGAACAGTGTTTCACAAATGAATAGAGCTGCAACTATTAGTCGGCAGAAAAATAATCTCCAACTATTTTGATAATCAATCAATGGTTGAACAAATTTTTCATGCAAAATGTCAGAAAATGCAGTTTTCAGCCTCTCAAATATGGAGATTTGCTGCTATTCTCTGTTTTGTGTCATATTAAAGTGAATGTCTTTGGGTTTTGGACGAACGAAACAGGACATTTAAAGACGTCACCTTGAACTTTGAGAACCTGCGATGAAGATTTCTCACTATTTTCTGACATTTTATAGACCGAACATTTAATGAATTAATCTAGAGAATAATTGTTAGTTGCAGCTCTACAGATGAGTGAACCATCAGTTTGGTGAACTGTGTTTCGCAGTAAAGTATTTCGCTCAGTGTCTGGTGAACTGAGTGGTCATAAGCCATTTTTAAAGCCATTGTGTTCTAAAGGATTGGAAACAAAATCAACGTGATTCAAGGTTTTGGGGTCTCAAACTTTTCTTCTGTGTGCAGATTCTTATTTGCATTTTCATGAGTCAGTATTTTTAAGTAGATGAACAAATGTGATACATTTATAAAAATCTCCCCAAAACTGCTTCGTTGGTTGGATTAAAGCCCTGTTTTTGAGAATAATATTTTGAGAAAAGTCAAGTGTTTTTTGACACACACATTCCCACGTGTCCACACAAGGCGACTGAAGGGATCACTTACATCGTTTTAACGTTGTGTGCGTTTGACAAGCGTGTAAATAAGCTCAAAGGAAACGTTGAGTGTACGTTTCAGTATTACCAAATACAGGCTTATCAAATCTAAAAAAAAAAAAAAAGAAGATTTATATGAATCTATTTTTGTTTATTTCCCACAGTAATAAAACATAAAGAATGAACAGGGGTTGGGTTCTTATCATATGCACAGCATTTGCTTCAGTGACGTGACTCATGTTCACACCTTAACACAGTGCCACATAAATGGGGAAAATCCCCGAAAGCATTTCAATATTTATGTCCAGTTATCCTTGCACACTGCATTTCTTCCTTGTATGATGGAGCAGAAAAGAATAGAGGGGTGGGGGGGAGGGGGGTGCACAGGGTAGCGCATGAGCAGAATTGGGACAGTATTTCTATAAGTGTCCTTCTGAGTATGGACAGTGCTGGATTCCCTGAAGCCTTGTCGTGTCCTCAGTGCCTCAAATTCTTCCATGTATGAACACTGCGAGATGCAGAGACCGACTTTTACACTAATCACACAGTACTGATCTGTCGACGAACAAAACTGCAGTATGTCTTCAGCACATGAGCGATTTGTACATTATTTGGTTCAAAGAAAAAAAAAAAAAATGCTTTTTAGAATGTCTATGTAATGAACTTGAATTTTAAATTATTCCTGTTTTTTTTTTTGTTTTTTTTTTCTTTTCTTTTATTAAAAGCACAGACCTATTTTGAGAGAAAAGTTATGTAAATATTTGATTTATTTCATATCCAGGAAACAAAAAGATGTATGTGCAGTTACAGCATAAAGAGCAATGTTTTTGACTGAAGAGATGTAATGCAAGACATCTGAATATCTGCTTTATGAATGTATTATTCTACCGTTCTGAACCCGGTCGAATGTTCATCTGCATGACTCTTTAATCTCTTATGGTGCCATTCTTTTTTTCTTTTTTTTTATTATTATTTATTATATTTTCTTTATTGGCCCCTATTTCTAATTTTGGTCACACTAAATAATTAAGTCCAGAAACAGTTGCTCTGTTTTTTGAGCACAAACAAAACTGTGTACAGCGCGCACACGACTTTCTTTGCTACGGCTCACATCTTAATGTACACTGGATACGGCCTCAGACACATTGGTTCATTGACACTTGTTGCATACTACGAAAAAACCTAATCTGTAAAACACTGCAGGTCCATAACACTTTCAAAAAAAATGCCTGTTAATGACACTTGATGGATTGCCGAGTAAACGTTTTTTTGTCAACTTGTGTTGTGGTGCGTTTCATATCATTTCATGTTGTTGTGTGTCAGTATTTTAATGTCCAATTTCTTGCCAAACAGGATCCTTTTTGAGACGAACTGATTTCTATTCACTGTGAGTTTCACATAACGTGGACCGAAAAAATGCCATCATCCTTTCTTTCTTTCATGATTCTTGGTGCCTTTTTGTGAGCAAAATGATTTATGTACAGTACACTATCACTGCGAGAATTCACATGTTCATCATTAAAGCGTTCATGTCTTCCCGCTGCCGTGAGATTGTGACACGCGTATCGCTGCAGCGTGCATTTCTGTCATTTGGAGGTTAATTGTCAGATGCAAACTTGAAACGGAAAGGTGCACTTTGTCTATGAAGATGATGTATTAGTGGCCGTTAACACTGTTAGTGCAGCCACACGTGGTTGTTTCCTCTCTTAACTAGTGACACATGAGTCTGCTGCAACAAACCCAAGCTGCTCTGTTGTCTCATAATTTGACATCAAAGGTTTTTTTCTCCAAATAATGTCTCTTTAGAATTGCTTAACAAAGTTTCTGTTGATCCGTAGTGCATCTCTGCGGCGCAGGATTCCCAATAAAAAGCCTTATTAAGAAAAAAAAATGTAGCCTCCCAGAAACAGATTTCTAGTCCGGACTGTTTTTTTTTATTTATTTTTTTTTAAAGAAATAAAACATATAGAGATTCAATCAATGATTACAGAGTCGATACATTTTATTTTTTTTTTTATTAATGCAAAAAAAGAGAGTGACCACAATAATACAAAACAATACCAACAACAACAAAAACAATTAAAAAAGGGGGAGGGGGAGATAAATTGATTTGGTTCCAATGTTTTTTCCTCAAATCTGATATCTGAACCAACCACAAATCTGATTCTCAGTCTTCTGCATTGTCTTTATTTATGTTGCCTGCATTTATCCTGTATATCTGTTATTTTTTATCCTCCTGTCTCTGTTTTGGAGATCAGCTCTGGAGAACGTGTGTACACGTCATTATACCAAAGGCCACTTCTTCAGTTGTACGAGTGCAATGTAAACCATCACACAAAATAATGGAATATGTGAATCTAAACAGGGATAAAAAAATAAAAAAATGGCACAGATGTTAACATTAACTTTTTTATTGTACAAAATATATATTTTGTGTTTTTTTTTTTTTTTTTGTTTGTTTTTTTTTTTATTTAAAGCTCACGTTATATTACTGTGAAGTTTTGCTTATCAGTGTTAAGCCTATTGTAAATAATAAAGATATTGATGAATACTGCTTTTGTTTGTTCATCTGCCTCCAAACGCTTTAATCAATTTTAAACAATTAAGAGCAATTGCGCGTTAGCCTTTTCGGTAAGCACACTGCTAACATGTCTTTAAATGCAAGAAGACTATAAATGTTAAGCAGGGGCAGCATTAAATGGATAAACAAAAAATAAAATGTAAAGATAATTTCACAGTCTCCATATGTTCAAAACCGGCAAACTTCGTTTTAAATTCTAGTCAACCCAAATACATAAATGACATGTTTTAAAATTAAATAATTATTACAGTGGGAGGTGTGTTATTCCTGATTTCTCTGCTGCACAATCACACTGGGGACTTGATTTGCTATGGGGCGCATCTTCACCATCATCTTTTTTTATAAAAAAAAAACTTTAAATGAGAAACATTTCAGACATACAGTACACTCGACAACTCAACATAATGAAATAGAAATAATAATGGTAATTAAAACAATTGAAATTAAAATAGGGGTAAATAAAATGAATAAATATAAAATTATAGGAAAAAAAAAGAATAAATTCTTCTTCTTTAGAGATTTAATCATATACTTTTTACATTACATTACACTACAGTTCATTTAGCTGATGCTTTTGTCCAAAGCGACGAGTTGGCGATAAGTTGACTGTTTTATTACTTTTTTTTATTTTACAGTTTAATAGTAATAGTTTTAATATATTCTTAAAACATGCATAAAATATCAATAACATTTGGAGTAACTTAAAAAAAAAAATATATATATATATATAACTTAAATAAAAGTATGTAAGTATAATCAGAAAAATGTACTTAAAGTATTAAAAATAAAAGTACTCAATGCAAAAAAACCAAAAAGGGTAACTTTTGTTGTTTTGCATTTATTTATGTAAAATCTACCTTATAAAATTAACACGTTTACCATGAATTGAATGCAAGGGGGGAAAAAGGGTAACTTTTGTTATTTTACATTTATTTATGTAAAATCTGCCTTATATAATTAACAACTTTACCACGAATTGAATGCTAAATGTTCAAGCATCTTCACCATCATCTTCCTCAGCAGCATCCTGTCCGTGACACTCACACCTCCTCCGACTCCTCCCCAGCCGGAGCCTATTGTAAAGATGGCGTCCATCATGGAGGGGCCGCTTAGCAAGTGGACCAACGTTATGAAAGGTTGGCAGTACCGCTGGTTCGTTTTGGACTACAATGCCGGCTTACTGTCATACTACACGGTACGTTCATGTCCACGGTTTGTAAATGCGGAACTGATGAAGAGGTTAGATTGTAGAAGTTCTCGCTGGTTGTGGGATAAGGGCCTTGTGTTTGTCAGGATTCTCAGCTGGCACCGAGAGGCGAGGCTCTGTGATGACGGATCCCCGTGTAAGCCAATAGAAACGCTCCTCGAAGACCAACTGACCAATGGAGTGACAGTATTTATTTTCCCCCACTTCCGCTAATATAGCTAGCTAGAAAAGCTAAAATACACCAACAGCGAAACATTATTAGGAATATTTAACAGAAATAGGCGAGATAGAGGCATAATAATGTATGTTTTTGAGACGATATTTGTCTCTGGTAGTTAAATATGAGAGCCGACACTCGCTGGTTTGCTAGCTAAATGGCTAACAAGACACTGCGGGAGGAGACAGTGGCTGCTAGTTATATTTTTGATAAATCCAACATCAATGAATTCTTTGTACTCTGATTAGTAATGTCGAGAGTGATGCAGACAAGAAACCGTCAGTGTGAGTGTTTGTCAAACACGTTTTAAAGAAAAGCTAAGAGCTGTCAGCTCCTCCCAGCAAGTTGACTGAGGCGTCAAAGCATTAATTGATCTTATTTGCTTGTAGAGCAGCTCAACTCAAACTCTTATAACAACAACAATCATTTCCTCCATGAACCAGCTTTTAAGGAGAAGTTCAAGACACGGGTCAGGCCAGACTAATCCTCACTGATCAGGTCAATAACAATTAGCATTTCAGTCATTTACAGTACTTCACCAATACAGGCAAGTCCAAACAATCCCATAAAGGGGCGATGTGGCTGCAGGTTCAGCCACACTAGGCTCGACTAATTTAATCAACTGATCTCAGTGTGCAAACAGTTGGTTAGTCCAATCTATTGTGCAAAAACTAAAACCTGCAGCCACATTGGCCCTTCATGTAATAGTTTGTGCATGTATATCAAAAGCCTGAGCTCTCCCTGATGTTTTCCTTTAGATGTCTGCATGAATGTGATCACTGTGATGGCTGGGGTATGCTGCATGATGAGGTGCGAGAATAAACCTACAGTTACTGTACATTTCAGGGCAAAGCATAAACCTGCAGTTACTGTACATTTCAGTGCAAAGCATAAACCTGCAGTTACTGTACATTTCAGGGCAAAGCATAAACCTGCAGTTACTGTACATTTCAGGGCAAAGCCCCACTGATCCAGAGGTGTGAACAAGTCTTGCTCCAGTCCTGTATCTTTTTTTATATCATCCGTGTATATCTATCTATATCATATCTAGTAATGCAGGCACATGAATGTGGTTCTGTCATGTAAATGAAAATGAATATTGACACGAGGATGTGCTGAATGTGTAATCGTCTTTGGCTCAATACAAAATATAATAAGTAAGAGTCTAGTAGCGCTTTCATACATCTGAAATAGAGCTAAACCACTAAATTGATTGTTGAATTGACTGGACATTTGCAAGTATTTTTGAGGTTTGATCAGCTTCTCAAATGTGAGGATTTTCTGCTTTTCCTTTTTATTTATGATGATAATCTGAATGTCTTTGAGTTTTGGACTTTTGGTCGGATAAAAAGGTTTAAGATATAGGCAATATTAACAGTTTATAGAGAAAATAATAAATTGCCAACAGAAATAATGGTAAGATGCAGCTCTCATCAGATGAACAACATTTATAAAAAAAAGTTTTAAAAATGAATCTTGCGTCATAACATTTACACCACATAGATGACATTGTAACTTGAGTCCGACTTAAATTCAAGCAATAGGACTTCAGCCACATCTGCCTTTATCCAGTGCATCATTTTAGTCCAAACCTGTTACATTCAAATACAAAACCTGAGTTGAGAAGGGAGAGTCTTCTCTCTTAACTCTTATTAAGAGCAGACACTCTGAGACTACAGTTGGGTCAAATTGCTCATGGATATTAATAGCCGAATGACATACAGGACAACCTGACTGTGTAGTTTGTGTGCAGTTAGCCCCAGTGCATACTCACCGCATTAATCCCTGATTTGTTCTGTTGTTGATTTACAGTCAAAGGACAAGATGATGCGAGGATCCAGAAGAGGCTGCGTGCGACTCAGGGTAAGATTCTCCGGGTCAAGGCCATCCTGTTCCTGACAGACAGTTATAATAAACTGCATGCAAACTCATGCCTGCTTGGCTGAGTTGCTGCCCTGCTTAACAAGGAATTTGGACGAGTTTCCAAATGTTCAGGGCACTGTTGTGGTACTAAAAAGAAGTTTAAGGAAATCCTAAGTAACAAGGTAAAAAAAGAAACGCCAAAGTATGGTTGACATTTGTGTACTACCTTGTCAAGTGCCTTCATCATTTCAAGTGGTAAATGTAAAAAGAAATGTTGTGCAAAGTGCAGTACACCACATCCTATGTAGGACTTTCTGACTAGGTTTGCTTTGTCAATGCAATATTTTTGATACCATAGACAGCTGGTACCCTATATTTTTTTATATAGTTATTTGCCGTTTTCATCTGATCTATTATTTTAGTTTCCGGATTTGTTGGCCTTGTTCCACATGTGTCTATACTTTCTTGCATTTTTTTTTTCTTCACTCCCAGTAAAGGCATTTGCCTGTATAAAAAAAAAAAAAAAGATATATTTTCAGCATACAGTAATGTCCACTAGATGGCAGCAGTTACACTACTAAGATACCTGGTTCAGTACTTCCGTGCGGAAGGGAAGAGTCTTAATGCAGTAGGGTTTTCAAGTGTCTGAGCCTACGTTAGTGCTGAGAGAAATTGCTCTATTTTCTTGGAAATGAAAGGTGTTGTATTTGTCTTGAAGCCAACAAAGCATCAGACCTAATAGGCATGATTACAGGCATTGGTTTAAATTGACACAGTATAAAACACTAGGGATAACATTCGTGTCCCTCTCTTTTTCTTTTAAAGGCAGTTTTGACATTTTGCAAAAGGTGAAGTAGGACAGGACTTTTCTTCCTCCTCTGTAATCCCAATTTTAAACGTTCTTAATTTGTAGACGCCCAGCAGCATTGCCAAGCCAGAACTCCCGTGTTATTTTGTCAGATGGTTGGTTATGAAATCAAGGAGATAAAGTTTCTCTTTCAGTTTTTATAGAAGCAGTGGGGAAAGTGATATTTTACACGTGTACACCTGTTTTGGGACAAAAGGCCTTGACCAGCACGCTGAAAATGTTTCTGTTAATCTCACTGAAGAGAGGAAGTATCTCCTGAAACTACCTTTTAAAAAAACAAAAAGGATCCAGTGTCATTTATGGACACGTAGTCATGGGTCTGAAGTTTTTAGTTAGTGGTGGATCAATGCAGTAACAATAATTGGGTGACATGCATCATGGAGCTGAATAACTAATCACTGTCCTTGAAATCCTTTCAATTACAATGGGCTTTTCAAAGTATTCACTTACCTTGGACTTGTATTTTGTTTGAGTTGAGGTGTAATTCCAATTTTTGACTCTGATCGACAGAAGAAATAACACAATTTAATGTAAAAACAAAAAAAGTTAATAAGTTGTTCAACGTTATTAAGTGCTATGCCTTAGGAAGAACAAATAACCTTGCCCATTTTCAGTTTATGAAAGATGTTGGTTGTATCAAACCCTGATCCCTGTATCGTTTATTGTACCGAACCCCGAGCTGACTGTCGCTTTCAGTTTGTTAAAAAGTATTTTTCCCGCAGGCTCTATCTGTTCTGTTTTTAAAGAAGCGTGCAGCCATAACCTTTTTTTAATGTAGTGTTATACTGGGTGTTTTTTGGATTAAAGTAAAGCTTTTTATTGTGTCAAATTACTTTGAATACTTTAGAGGAAGAGCTACCGCAGGTCCAAAAGTAACACAAATGAAGATCTGCAGAAAATAGTACATTCCACTACAATAGCCTTTAATAAATCACGACCATTGTGTGTCAGTTTTTGGTGAAACAATGTCAAATAACTTCACAGTAATTTACGGGACCACGCTTTGTGGCCGTGCGAAAGAAAAGTTCTCCTAGAACTCTTCAGCAGAGCCAGGAAAACGGTCCATGTTGGCCTTCAACATGCAGAGTGAGGGATACTACTGCCATACCATACTATACAATATACTATTACTACATAGACGAGCAATGGATGTGAACATTATTCCATTACAGAATGAAATGACGACGGATAACAAATCATCACAGAATATAAAAAGTGTGACCTTTACAAATGAGATCATGTATGCATCCCCGTCATGAGGTACAGCCGTGACTCTAAAGCGGGTTTGAAAAGCAGTTTTTATTGATACACACCCAGATGAATTAAATTAGAAAAATCCAAAAGGTTTACTTTTCCTTCTGCAGGACAGTTTAGTTTGTTCTACTCCTTCCACAATCAGGAGTCTCATCATTGTGTTTGCATGCTCCTTCCAAACATTTACAAAGAGAGTAGAGTAGCATGAAGTGTACTTATTATTATAAAAGGGTAATATTGTGTGTCCCATTCCCACATTCTTCATCTTTTCAACCATTAATAACTATAGACCAACTGGTCTCTGATGGGAGGGCTTTCCTACGAGATATCTTGGGATTTTAAAATAATGTGTTGAGCCTCATTAGTATAAAACATTTAATTATTATTAATTCAAAACCTTTAAAACAACAAAGTCATTTTCACTTTGGTGTTTTTTTTAAAGGGCTAAAAACAATCCACACCAACCCTTTAAGAGCTCGTTGTTGTCTTATCAAAATCGCACAAAAGTTCTAACACAATGGAATTAACTTTATGTTAGTTTGTTTTGTTTTGTTAAATGAAAAAGGGTGAAATGAAACATACTTTTGCGGTATATTCTTTGTAGACGTCGTGTTAATTACTCACTGAGAGTCTGAAAAGAATCGACGAATAACATATTAAGTTTCTTAAATGGAGCGCTATTGTACTGGGCTGCAAAAATATTTTACAGCTATTCATATTATCTTATCCACCCTCAGTAGTAGTTGCTATTTTTATCACTTTCAGGTTAGCCGCGTAAGGAAGCTCTGAGTCACACACCCTGTTTCGGTTGCTAGGAGCCGATGTCCCAGCCGGCAGGCCGTTGCTCTGCAGTTCTTTTTCTCCCGTCGGCTGCTGGTCCCCGGTGTCTGTCTCTCTCTCTCCACCCGTCCCCGCCTTTCTCCTCCTTCGCTCTCCCAAATCCCACCTCTTCCTCCCCTCCCTTCTTCTCTGCCATGTTCCTGCACTCGCATGTGTGTGTGTGTGTGAGAGAAACGCAGAGTGCGATAAGGCAAAGAGGAGATGGAGCTTTTTAAAGGGGAGACAGTGCGGTGCTGCTGAGACGGACCGAGGGTAATTTATGAAAGGGAGCCAGTCAGAGGTTGCTGGAACATGTGGAGGGCATGAGGATAGAAATGGAAAGTGGAGTATGACGTGTCCCACTGTCTGACCGCCTGCCCCCCCCCCCCCTCTCTCTCTCTCTCTCTGTTTGCTCAGGGAGCTGTGATCGGCATTGATGACGAGGACGACAGCACATTCACCATCACTGTGGACCAGAAGACTTTCCATTTCCAAGGTGAGATGTCCCCCTTTATTCAGTTCTCTTCATGCCTCCTCGCCTCTGTGTTGTCGTCACTGCCTCTCTTTCTCTGTGATCTCGACATCCACCCCTGCTGTCCATTTGTTCGCTCTCTCTCTCTCTCTCTCTCTCCCTCTCCCTCTCACTTCTCTTTCCCTCCCCGCCTTTTAAAAGACTTGGATTGGTCTGCTCTAATGCCAGGAAACACATGCACACAGGAATCTACACAATGTCAAAGCGTGCTGTGCTGGCTGCATTTTCTCTCCGTGGAACCTCTTCGAGGTCTGTGAAGTTTGGACACTGACGCAAATTTCTGTAGATAAACAAGATTTGTTCAACTGCAAGCAAGACCAATTCCTCTGGAACTGAAAGAGCAAGTGAGGCTTCTTTCCTTCTTTTTCTTTTTTGCCTTGGCCCTCCCGACTGAGGAGGAAGATTGCTGCTTGCGTGTCTCTGCAGCTGAGCCTCTGGGAATAATAAGGGAATACTGCTGAGCTGGAAGCTGAGCTCAGGTCTCTTTTGGTTGCCGTTCGCCCTTCGCTACACCGCTGCCGCCGCTCGCTATCTACCAGCCAGTCACTCCACAGGGACAGGATTGGCTCCCACAAAGCTACAGCGTCGCCCCCCCCCCTCCCGTCCTGCCTACCTTTCCCTCTTTTTTGACAGGGAGCTGTCCAGTCCAGTACACCGCAGACACTCTTTTTTTTACTCTATCACTCCAGGTCTTTAACTAACCTTCTCCACCTTTCCTTCATCTCTGTCCTTCCATCTGTCCGTTTGTAATCCATTTTTCCCTCCCTGCCAAACCACCTAACCCCTTCACACTTCACCACCAGCACCCCCACTTCACCTCCTTCTTGAGGGTCACCAGCCACAGTCCATGGGCCCCCCGCCCCTCTCACCTCCTCCATGCCCTCTCCCATGTCTGTGTTCCGAAGCTGTATGCTGTGGTTCTACAAACGGAAGGGTAAGGAGAAAACCGTGCACGTCTCATGGTCCGCATGCATGCCGGTCCCGGGCAACAGCATCGAGAGGAGGCGTTGTTTGTTTGTCTTCTGGGATGTGCAGTCAGGGTGGAGCAGTGCGCTGTGTAGCACTCGGGTGTATTTTGTAGTTTGTTATTGAGGTTCAAGGACAGTTCAGAGTGCTGCAGATTAGACTGGCTGTGAGGAATTGTACAGGAGAGAGTATGTGTCTTTATTCAGTTGAATGTTTGTACTTTCAGTGTCTTATTTGGCAAAGGATGTTTGTCGTTACTGGTGTTTGTTCTGCTCTTTGCTGGTTTGGCTAAACAATTACGTAATCAAATTACATTTTTTTTCCCCTTCTATTTGTCAAGGAAAAGTAGCTCACATGTCATGGTCTTAATTTATACTGGAACTTTCGGTGCCACGGTTAGTCTGAGGCTTTGGCATCGGCTGTATTGCCTCAGTGAGTTAAAGCTGTGCGTTTGTTAGATTATTAATATTTTTTTTTTTCAATTTTGTATGTTCAGTTGTTGGTAGATATTTCCTGAATTACCTGAGAGACTTCTACATCAGAGAGCAATGTATGCAAGTTATATTCTAATCTAATGAGTCCAAATTTAAGAGCGTTATTTAAAAACCTTCATTAATGCAGCCAAAGAGGCAAATTGTCTTGGGTTCATTGCTTTCATGTGAAGGCAACAAAGACGAGTCGGCACGTAGTAAATACGACGGCGCAATAGCATTTGCAAAACAAACCAATGAGACAATTTAACTTTTTCATTTCAGCTAAATTAGCAGCATGGGAATAAGTTTAAAAGCAGGACAATCTCACATTGTGACCCCCCCCCCCCGCCCCTCGTGATCGTCTTCTTGTTTGAAAGAAAGCAATGAAATTGTGTCTGTAAAGCACATCTGCTCTGCAGATACCAAGAGGAGCACAGTACCGTCTCGCGTATCACCACTGGAGGAGAAATTAGCTCTAAATGTGTGCTGAAGTTGAGATTCTGGATACAGCAGCTGTTAGCTTGCATATAAAGAGATGCACTGGATGTTGAGTTCAGAGGAGATTTCTCTGTTGCTGTAAAAAGATCCTGCATGTTATGCAGTCAGCCCCCAAGTTTAAAAAAAAAAAATATATATATATATATATATATATATATATATATAAATATAAATCGCTCTCTCTCTGACTGGTGCGTGGGGTATAGACTGTGATTGGTATTAAGAGGGGTAAAGAAAGGCGCTTTAGTCTAGAGCTGCCTGATTATGGACAAAATGATAATCACAATTTTTTTTTTTTTAAACAATATTGAGATCACGATTATTCATCGTTGTTGGAGACCAAATATTTCAATTGCTCTTAAACATTTAAATGAAAAAACACTGCTTTCACTTTCAAGTTGCGCTACATCGCTAATGTACACATCATTGCATCAAATAAGACTTCAAAATAAAGTTCTTCTTCACATGAATTCGATGCATTTTTGTTTTGCCCGGCTGCTCTCGGTTGCATATTACTCTTCTTCTTCTCTGGACTGTCGCCGCAACATTCAGGACATTTTTCACAGGCTGCGTGCGGCGGCTTGACAGACCAAAAGTGAAGCAAAAACATGTCGACTGCCCCCTAATGTTTCGGCAGCGCTTGATTTGATATGCAGCAGAGTTTTCTACAAGAGGATTTTAAACGTCGATATCGCAGTCGGTCATGTTTTTATTTATTTGTGGGAAGCCGATTAATTGTAATTTACTACGTTCCACTGATGCCATTTACCGAAATGTTATTTTCCAGTGATCGATACATCTGCTGCTGAAACACGGCTCGTTATCAAAGAGTGTGTCACGTTGTGGTGGGAAGAATGTGCAGGATTGAGCCGTGACACTTCCTCTTACGGGACATTTCTGCTCCCAGGTTGAAGTGCAGCTCCGATCCGGCCGGTCACTGCTCGCTCTGAGTGCAGCTCTGTGCCGTCTTTCTATTTAGAGAAGCATCCATTATTCATCGGCCCCTCTCCCCCAGCGGTGCATCAGAGTTGCCTGAGAGCCCTTTTCCTCCCTCACCTCTTATCTACAGTAGCTATCAATCTCGCATCTTCTCCTGCCTCTTTATCAGGCCGCCCCCCCCAGGCTCCTCTCTCCAGGGTCCTCTGCTCCCCTCAGTGTCACCTGCACTTGTCTGCTGTCATCTCTTTTTAAATTTCCCACCTTTTTTTTTTTTTTTTTTTTTTTTCAGAACTGCATCTGGACTTTAGTTAGAAACAAGTTCCCACATGCAGATCACACATGACTCAATCCAAAGCAATATGATGAGTTCATTTTTACATTTTTGCCACACTGTTTCATAAAAATGAACAAAGAACTGAACAGATGCCACCAAGACAGCATTACATCATTGACCACTTAGAAATTGTGCATTCTCTTCGCACCACCTTTGGGTAGCTCCGACTTTGTTGACAAAGTCCCCCCCCCCCCCCGGAGCATGAACTGAAATGTTTCATCGTCTTAAGATGGCAGGAGGAGAAGATGAGTGGGATGAATAATTCACTGAGGCCTTTTGGAGAAAGGAGGAGTTGCATTATGGGGAGAGGCTGAGCATTGTAAAAGGAAATATTACTGATTGTTTTCCCCGACCACTGAGATGGTAGAAGAATCCTTGGGTTAAGAATACATCTCTGGTGCTGTTGGTGTGTGTGTGTGTGTGTGTGTGTGTGTGTGTGTGTGTGTGTACATCTGTTAATCTGGACATGGTATCTGTATGTGTGTGTGATAATGGTACATGCTGGATATAGATATTAATAGCATGATGGCGTTCACTGCAGTCTCTGTGACTAACGATCATTTATGTACATTTAATTCCCAAATGCACGCTAAATTCCCATACGGTCTGCAAGATGTAAGTCGGAAAAGAAAGAATATCTGGAGGCACGTATAATCAGTAAAAGTGGAGCAGAAGATGGTCGTTTATAATTTGCCAAAGAAACAATTACACGTGAAAAACAGGCAAAGGTTTTCAGACATGTGCATGTTAAATAGGTTTTTATGAAAGCGGCCATGATGCTTTTATTCTGACTAATTTGGCAGTAGCATGAAGTGGCAAATTCTTTGAAGGAAAACATCAGAGTTGCTTGCTTTACAATGGGCCAAGTATACGGAACCAAGAATAATATAACTTTTTATGTAGATACAAACTGCAGTTTGCCAATCTATTGGTGTGTGTACATAATAACAGTCTTTCATTACATTTTCATGATGCGGTTACAGATGGGTAAATGAAAAAACATATATAAGGGACATTCTGCCAGGCAAAGGGGTTCAACTCTGTTCTAATTCCTCTCGTTTCCATTCAGATCAAGTAGACGGAATAAAGGGCATGTACTTGAAATCACCGTACGTGGAAGTTGGTCACTTCCTCTGACTAGCAAACACAAATGATTCCCAAGGAAAACATGCAGTGAGGAACAAGAGCTGCCGAGCCGACTACTGCATGAACAGTTTGAGAAATAATTCAGGCGTCACCTTTTTCGAAAGATAAAAAGACGAGAACACTTGAATTTCTGTTTTGCGAGGTATGTCATCTTTTTTGAGCTATCGTTACCTCTTTAAGTTTTCTCTGTGTGATGGTTGAGTTTCTCCCTCGTGCGTCACAGAGATAACGTTGGATGTCGATGGCCTTCACAGTATATTGTTGAAGAGATATTAGTTGCTTTGCCTCTTGGTATCGCGGCTCCACTCGTCACCATAGCGGGTTTGTTTTTTGCAACTCAGTGGTGGTTCGATGACATCAACACATGTCCTTTATCGGAGATGTGTTGGTCTGCTATCAGTTCCCCTCGCTGGATATATGAGGTGACCTCCACTGTCGATGTGGACTGCAGGGTGCTGGACTGCAGCCTGGCGGAGGTACTGGCCGTATGTGGAAACTCAATGTTCAAGTATCTTATTTTCAGGCATTTCAGTTGCAACGGCAAACGGCAACTTGCTTTGTGTGTCTGTATCCAAGATAATATAATCTTTTGTTAGTCCCACAACGGGGACATTTGCAGAAAACTGTCATGGTTCTTCATCCATTATCTGCCGGGGTCGGTCTGTAATTCTCGTGAAAGGGTGGAGTTAGTTGGTGTGAACAACGGTACATCCTGTATGTAGTGCTTCTGATAGCTTTGCTGTGCTTTCCTCTGGCAGTATCAGAGTCTGTGGTAAAAGGGTTTAGTCTGCACACCTTCCTCTGTTATTCTGACACAATTTAGCAGCTGGGCTTTGAGACTGTGTTACGATCTTACAGGCTCGAAAAGCATCATAAAGGGAGTGTTTTTATCATGTCAAATGGCAATTGGAGGGAAATAAATGTGACTTTTAGACTTTTGCCCCTTTTTGTTCCTCTATAAAATGTGATAATTGCTGTCACGAGACCTTTACACCCTTTTCACTGTAAAATACTTATTTTCACTGTGTTAACATCTATCTGCACTTTGAACAGGCTCAGAGACTGGTTAAAAAATGTATTTGTGGACTTTAGCAGTGCATTCAATACCATCCAACCCCACCTGATAAACACTTTTGTTGATCTCGCAGTAAATCTTAAACTTATTCTGTGGATGAATAACTTCTTGGCTGATCACAGTCGGATTCAAATCTGCTACCTCCTCCCCTGAAATCCTTCATACAGGTGCCCCCCTAAAGGTGCGTCTCATACACTCGGCTCACACTAACTTTAAATATGCAGATGACACAGCGTTGGTAGGATTCCCAAACTCTTGACACGTCATCGTTGGAGGGTTTTGAGAGGTAGACACGCGTTCTATTCAGTGGCGTTTTAGAAGATTTCCTTGAGGTTGGCGTAAAGAAAACAAAAGAGATAATGGTCATACATTCAAGTTGAAAATGATGACTGCTTAAGATTCAACGCAGGCTGCTCTTCCTGATGAAATGTAATCACAGAACAGAGCGCGCTGTCCTTCGGCCTGACCTTCGGAAATATGCGTGTTCAAGATCAAGCCAAATATCAGTGCATGATCAAGAAAGCTAGTAGAATCATCGAGGTTGACAAAAAAGAAACATCCTCTCCACCTGAAATTAAGCAGCTCTAACGGTAGAATCCTGCAGCAGGAAATCCGAACAACAAGGTACAGCAAATAATTTGTGCGTCCGACAGCAATTAGTCTACTAAATGAGAGATAAACGTGCACCTATATCACTACGTTTGAGGTTTCTGTGTGTGTTTGTTAGTGCACATTCAGTGTAACTATGTTTTACCCAAACCTTAAGCCAGTAAAATCTCCTAATTTTCTATCTCTATCGGGGGGATAAAAACCCCGGAAAAGCATTCTCATCTCCGGGCAACGGGAAGGGATTCTATCGCCCATTTTTAGCAGGTTAAAAAAAACAAAACAAATATGAGCTCATTTTGAATGGAAAAAGGGATCAGATTACAAATCCTTGTATTCTACGCACCACTAAATCATACCTACATCATCTTTGACTTTTTCTTTTAAACATGTAATTGCATATTAACAACGCAGGTTCATGTCCGATGTCGGCCACGGACTTGCAGTGTGTTTCCTCATGTGACCGGCTGTAGATTTGCTGACTGCTCATACCTCCCCAGGAATATAAATCACGGTGTGCGTGTGAGACACAAACTAGGACAAAGATTGGACTTGCGACGCAGTTCATACAACGAGAGTACCGGTATTTGTTTTTTTGGTTGAATGGCTCTTTTACTACCTCTCCTGTCATGAATAGAGCTAAACAACATTAGCCGCAGTAATCTGTTCCTCTGGAGAGTCTGTTGGGCTGAGGGGAAAGTGAGGCGCTGTCTGAGTGGATTGGCCTGAGCCTCGGCTGCCTTTTTAATGTCTTTAAAAGCTTTTCTGCTGTAGCACAGCCATTCATCTGCTGTACTGTCTAGTTTCCAGCTCAATGAAAAATGACTTTTACACAGGATATAGTTTGCCAGCTAATTCAATGGCATGTATCTTATTAAGTCCGTGTTTCACAGCTTTTTAGAGTTCTAGTTTCTGACTGCAGTGTGACCGTCGTACACGCCGCGCACAAAGCAGAAATAAACCTCATTTCTATGCAAAAAAAAAAACTGAAATACAATCTATGAATGCACAACAGTTGCTGACATGCTACAGCCTGTCTGGATGGATTAAATCATTTCTGTGTGTTGGTGGTAGAGCTGCAAAGATTAATCAATCGGTTGTCAACTTTTAAACAAATCATCAACTATTTTAATAGTTGCTTTGAGTACTTTTCTAAGTGGGGGTGGGGGGAGTCTAAATTCTCTGATGCCAGCTTCTGAAATGTGAATATTTTCTGGTTTCTCTCCTCCTCTGTGACAGTAAACTGAATGTCTTTTGAGTTGTGGACAAAACAAGACATTTGAGGACATCATCTTGGGCTTTGGGAAACACTGGTCGATATTTTTTCGACAATCGTTAGTCGCAGCCCTTGTTGGTAGAGGACAACATATCGTATCTCTGTATATGCCACTGGCATCAAAAAGTGTGCCTGTGCCGTCTGCAGCCTGTGTGTGTTGCTTGTCTCGGGGGCCTGTGCTGGGTCACTGTTTAATGTCCCTCGCAGTGTGTTTGTTCTCTGTCTTTCCTGTGAGGGTGCAGCATCGCCAGAGGCTCCATGTGATGAAAAGAAAAACAGGCGAGAATCAGCTTTAACACTCTGCAGGAGCTTCGACTCATTTAAAAAATAAAAAAAATGATCACAGGGGTGTTGATTATTTTGGTGTTGATTCACCCTTCACTATAAGACTGAGGGAATGTGAGTGCTCCGTCAGTGTTTTTGTATTAAATCATATATTTTCTTTTTACTATATTTATGTGCAGCTTGATCGAGCTTCACTTAAAGATTCTCTGATCGAAAATATTTAAATCTTGTCACATGAAAGCAAACTTTCTGTTGATTTGTTAAGTGGTAGCAGAGCTAGATAGCTGTTGAATTTCAAACTGCTATTGAGCCTTACGCACCGCTTTAATTTAAAGGAACCGTTTTGACATTTTGAGCAACACACTTAAAAGACCAATACAGTCAGGAGACGGTTAGCTTAGTTTAGCATAAAGACTGAAAGCTTATGTGCTGGACTATTTCTTGGCCAGTAACTTAAAATGCAGTAATGTTCCTTTTTTAAGAAAACGTATCGGCATATGAAATTTCCAGATATCTTCTGCATTTGGTTTTTCAGCAAGTTATGTACTCGAAATCTGTTTCTTTTTATTGTTTTCTTCGGATCTGTGCTGTTTACTTGCCTCTCTAACATACAAAATGGGCTTTGCAAATATTTCTTATGGTTATTGTCTTGTTTGTGAAACTGCATATGATTTATAGATTTTTCACGTGAAGCAGATATTTTAGATAATAAGCAAATGATCATTCCTAGATGAATACACAGCGTCCATCACTGTGTCACCAGTACTCATGTCATTTCAGTGTCTTGTTTCATTAGTGTGTGTGTGTTGTGTGTTGTGTGTGTGTAACACGAGTGTAATGGCTACTGCTGGTGCGTGCATGGAAAACGTGTCTCACTGCGTGTGTCTGTGTGCTTCTGCCCTCAGCCCGAGATGCAGACGAGCGGGAGAAGTGGATCCACGCCTTAGAGGGAACCATCCTCCGTCACACCCTCCAACTCCGAGTATGTAACCACGCACGTGTTTGTTGTAGGGATGGAAAGATATAAGATTTTTATCGCGGATTGATATAAAAAATAAATAAAAACTAAGTTGATGGTGACATTGAGTGACTTGAAAAGCTCGCTGTCATGGAAGAGAAGGAAAAAAATGAAGCCTGATTTTTAAAATACAAAAATATATTTATTTTATTTTTTTATACCCTTTATTCACACCTAATGATTTATTATTACCTTATTTAAGATTGTTAAAATCTGGGATACAATAAAAACGAATTATGAAAAAAAAGTTTATTTCCGTGGCATTCAAGATTTTAATCTTATTGTCAATCGCAATTATTTTGGCCAGGATAGTTTCCACCCGTCTGTTTCTAATCCATCCACTACAATTGCAAGAAAAAGTTGTGTCAGCATCTACGTAGTTTTATATTTACTTTGCATTCAAATTCTTCTTTACATGTTTACCATTTACCTAAGGAAACATGCTATGCTTTGTAATACCTGAAGATTATACTGGTATAGAGGCCAAAAACAGGATTGGTGAGTAAATGAGGTAACCATACAGTAAAGATAAATATTTGACCTACCTATTTAAGCTTTCATTGTTTCATTTTTATTGAACCTCACATTGCATTTGCAGACTCTATAATAAATCATGTACTCATGGTTTCCACTGGCCTTTTAAAAGTTTTGAAAATAGACATAAATAGACATGGATCATGCAAGAATAGAAATTCTTGTGATTTTCTTTTTTGTTGACTTTAGTACTTTGCGCTGTCTGCAAGCAGCTGTGTCGACGTTTCACACACCACCTGCCTCGAGAAGGTGTGTGTAAGTTAAGTGATGCAGGTTAAACGGCTGCAAGAAAGTCTGCGAGTTCTCATTATAGAATGTCTCAGTGTTGTAACGGTAATTAACCTTGGATCGTGTCCAGAACTACGCCGTGTTGGGTCCTTGATTTTGAGGAAATTCAGCCTGAAAAGTCTTGAATTTGATGTTTAAGCCATGTGCTGACTTTGAAAGGTACTTTGCATGTCAGGACTTGCTCTCAGCACTTTTTCTTGCTCATACCTGATTTCTTTACCCAACAGAGCAGTTGAGTCTCGAAATGGAAATAGTGGTGACATTCATGTCATCATAAATTGAGGATGTTTTGGCAATATGTTGTTGCTTTGGACTTGTATCAGGACCAGGTTTAGTTTTATGTGAGGTCAGTTTGATTTTACTGCTGACTTGCTGGCAGCCTGTTTTATTTCTTCTGTCTGTTTATTATGAGTTTTGAGACCGAGCATGTCTCAGCCAATCATTTTTCTTGCTCGTCCTGCCCTCCAGTTGTTTCTCTGGCCAACCTTATTTCCTGCTCTCCTTCCAAACGCCCTCCTTGTTCCCCTCCCATCACCACCTACGTGCAGCTCTTTCCACCCATCTCCTCCTCTTCACCCTCATCATGACCAACCTTTTCATGTGCTCTCCCTCCCTTCCTCCCTCCTTTTCTCTGCCTTCCCTCCCTCTGTGGCAAATCCTTCTGACGTGGTAGGTGTGCCTGCTTGCTCACTGCACACACACTCATGCAGTAATCCGCTGCTGTCATAGCGTCATGTGACCCGGCAGTAACCAATCCAAGACCTGCTTGCTTGGTCAACCAAACATCTGCCTCTTCTGCCTCAGCCAATCAGAGTGTCCGTTAATGCTTGTCCCTGTCAGCACTTGCTGCTGCTTTGTGTGTTTTCTCTTCTGCCTGCGTGAGAGGAAATGTGCCTTGCCTGCTAGGGGAGGGTCCTGGATTAACTCAGCTCTGTCTGCCTTCATACCAAACGCTCAGCTGACAACTGCTGCCGAAGGATATACTGTAGCCAGACTGACTGCACAGCCAGCTGGGGTTTATATTGGCAGACTGCAGCAGAGAGCAAAAGGAGGAGATTGTTTTCTGTGTGGAGGAGGAAGAGGGAGAACGAACGCTAACTTCACCAACATTGGTGAGAGAGAGAAACCGATCGTGTGTCAGGCTAAATGGCCTGATGGGGGAGATGTGCGAGGTTTTAACGCAGCATGTCCATTGGAGCGAAGCACCCAGTAAGTAAAACGCACACACAAACGTCACTGCACCAGAGCAGGGGGAACTTTAAACGGCTGCAGTGCGCTGCTGGGGCAGCAGCATTTTAAAGTGGGTCACACTGCGTGGAAAGACAAACAGAAGCAGGGGGAGGGGGAGGGTGCGAGGGTGTTGTTTGTAGAGTCTGGAGTGGGTGGGTTTGTGAGTGTTTATGGGTAAGACTTTGCGGGCTGCTCTAAAATATTTCCAGTATGTCACACACACACACACACACATATGAATGCACGGTCTGTGTGTGTTTGTGTGTGTGTGTGTGTGTGTGTGTGTGTATGTGTGTGTGTGTGTGTGTGTTAGGAGTTAGTGGGAGTGGATGTGTAGACGTCTGGGAATATTTTAGGAACAGTGAAGAACTGAGCACCATGACGTGGTGGTGCGGTGGCTGTTTTTAAACAACTGCCTGCCTGTCTGCTTCCAAACTTATCTTCAAAAAACAACAAAAACCCCACTTTCCACTTCATTACGTGTCTTGACAAAGCAACACGAGATATCACTATGTAATGTTTTTGTTTATTTTCACCATGTCAGCTTCATTTCCTTATTTTAGTTAGTTTTTTTTCACATGTTGATTTGGTTCATTGGTTTATTTATTTATATATATATATATATACACCTAATAGATTTAAAACAATATTTAAAAATAGGATATAACAAATATAAAGCTGAGGTATGAACACTAGTGTGTGTTGTTTTTTTGGTAATATATAATATACATATATTCCATTTTGTTTCTTTCATTTTTAGTGTATACATTTCATGAGAATTGTTAGAAAATAATGAATGTACAAAGGGCAGTTTGCTTTGGTTTGTCACCATTTCAAATGTAATGACTTATTGTTTATTTTATATATTCTATATGTTTTATTTGAGTTGTATAAATTGAAAACGGCCAAAATAAACTAAACTTAAAACTTAGTAAATAAGTACAGCAAATAAAAACGATCAAGTAGAGAATTAAAACAATGTTTAAAAAAAAAAAAAAAAAGCAAATTAATATTGAAACAAAATACAGCCTATACCAAGACAAGTGATTTAAAAAAAAAAAAATAGATAAAGTCACCAATATATACGCCTTGTTGTAAATACTACCTTTTTAGATGCAAAAAGGTTTCAACTAAACTCCTTTTACATTTGTGTTTTTTTTTGTAAATCTCATTGTGTGCATGGAGCCCCCTTTGTAAATAAAGCGGGAATGGCACAATGACCTCTTCCCTGTGAACTCCCTCTGAGTTTGGTGTTGTTGTGTAAAAATGATCATGAGGTAATGCTTTCCCATAAAAATGGCAGCTGTTTTTTTCTTTTTCTTCCCGATAAACTGAAGTTATTTGTCAGTGTACTGTGAGTCAGCACACAGGGGAAGTTGCTTGCACTGGAATGACCGTGACAATCCAAACAAACATTGTCATTATACACCGACGCAGACGTTCACATCTGCAGCAGAAATGTTTTAGGTTGGACTTTTAGGTTTTTTGCTCAGGCCCTCACGTGGACAGCTTTATGTTGCAGCTAACTGAAAGCACCTTTGATCGTTTGAGGAAGTTAACTGCAGACTTCATGGCCGCTGAGTGAAGACTTTGTTCTCTATAAGTCTAGTGTGTTTTCACAGTTAAAGCTTATGCAGGTCTCAGGGCTGCTCACCGAGTTTGGCTGTTAATGGCTTTTCTTCACTTCCCTATGAGGTCGTCTTTAGCCCCCACAGACTCGGGGCGCCGGGCTGTGCGACGCAGCGAATCCAAAGCAGCGGGAGCACCCAACATGGTTTGATTAGCGCTTCATTCACTAGCGGGACTTCTGTCGTCATCAGCGTTGCTATTTCTCTCTCTCTTATCATGCAAGAGGTTGTTGTTCTGTGTTTTTCCACGTCAGAGTAGCTGCTGACACGCTGAGTTTCTTATCTTACTGATGTGTCTTGGCTTGGGAGAGACGTGTTCTGGTGTTGCTCGCTATCCACAAGCTCCAGCATTTGATGTGGGGGATTTTTGTTTTTGAGGGACGTCTCGTCTGTGCGTACATTTATCAGCTTATTGGATTGTTCTTGCTTGTGTGAGCTCAGACGGATGGAGACAGACGACCGGTCACGTCTGTCCTGCTAATAGTCTAGTAATTACCTTTCCATGGATATTATGTAATGAAATTGTCTGTGCCTGAGTTTCTGGGTGTCGCCTGCGTTTCCCATTCTGATGGCGCTATTAAGGCAAGCTAATTGACAAACAATGAATTTGAGTGCACCTCAGCCCATTTACACACGCGCTTCTATGTCAATAACTAAATTCTCTCCGGCCTCGAGTTCCTTGATTCGGTTTTGTTGAAGCCTGAAATTCGCTGGCCCCCAGTCAGGCGTGCAGACAGAAAAACCTGCTGGCCTTTTATGCTGGCGAACCTTTAAACAATAGTGTTCATATCTCCCCTAGTACAGTACTACGCTGCTGGAAGATTCTCCTCCACTGTTGATGTTTCTGTCCACCATTTTGTGTGACAGTTTACAAAGCCCACCTGGCCTGGAGGTGACAGAGACGAGCCTTTTTTATTTTTATGAATGGATAATAAGTGAATATGTGACTTTTATTATTGGTAGTGGCTGTGGGGTTTTACTTTGAATATGCAAAGACGAGCACGGCGCTTTGACATGGATTTGTTTAGGGCTGCACTTATGCTTCACTTTGTTCTCCATCCTCAGGAGGCCGAGACGGGATTAGTGCCGAGTGTTCAAGACTTTGATAAGAAGCTATCCGAAGCCGACGCCTACCTACAGATTCTGATTGACCAGTTAAAGGTAAGGACACAACATCATCACTTCATCTGGAACAATTCACACTTTCATGTAGGCTTGAGAAATGTAGGATACCTGCCACTCACTGTTAAACATCTAGATATAATCTAGTCCATTTGAACAGATTTCCACATGGATTAAATCATTTAATTCCAAATTAAAACCTTAAATTAACCCCTATATGGTTTTTTTTTGTTTAGTTTTTTTGCATCTGATAAAATACAACAATTTAACAATAATAACAAAATTGCTGGATTTAAATGAACATTTATTTAACACTGTTATTGTCTGCATTAACTCTGTTTTCTTAAGTAAGTCTGCACTTATTTTATTTAAAAATGTATCGAGTAAAAACATATACCGAAATAATAAGAATTAAAAAAAAATAAAAAAAAAATGTAGATTTAAGAAAACGTATTACTGAAAAATAAATAGTTTTATTGCAGTTCATGAGAATAAATCGACCACTAATTTGAATCAGTGTCATGACTTTCCTTTTATTTCCTCTCCTTGAGAGCATTTCCTTGCTGATCTCACTCGACTTTAACAAAGCAGAAGTTAATGAAAATAAGATTTGTGGCTGAATGGTGATGAAGATTGTGTGTTTACAGAAGCAGCAGCTGCAGCTTCTTCTTGCGGCCAAATTCACCTTCTTATCATTTGGACCCTCAGTTCCCCATGTGACCATCTTGGCTTGTTTTCGTCTCCTTTTTTTGCCCCTTATCATCTCTTGTTCTCTGTCGCTCTCACACAGCTGTTTGATGAGAAGATCAAGGACTGTAAAGAGGATGAATCACGCAGAGTGAGTACCAGCAGGGCCCCTCTGTCCTCTGTCCCTCCGTCCTCTGTCCCTCCGTCCTCTGTCCCTCTGTCCTCTGTCCCTCTGCTCTGCTGTTGTCGCTGTCATTAGAGCCGAGGCTGACGCACAGTGCTGAGGAATGAAAAATGATTGCTGTCAGTGTGAAACATGTTTGATATCTGCCGCTTGTCCGTTTTTAAGCCGTCTGAATATGTTTTTATTGCATTCGTTCAAAAATAACCTTCGTCCAATGTCCATTATGACCCGTTTCTCAGCATTTGTATTGAGAAAGTAATTCCAGAATTGTTCATCTTATTTTGAAAAGCTAACAAAACGGTTCAAAACGGCTGCGACTAATGATTGTTTTGATTTTTATTAAATCATTTTGTCTGCACAATGTCACGAAAATGGCCATCATAATTTCCCAGAGCCCAAATATGATGTCTTCAGATGTCTGGCTTTATCTGAGCAGCTGTTTGAAACCCAAAGAGCTTCAGTTCGACATCAAACGGCAGCAAATCCTCACGTTTAAGAAGCTGGAACCAGATAAAAGTTATAAAATGACATTATTGATATATAAGTGTATATACAGTATCTATTTATTTACTAGATGAATCCTCCCCTTGTTGTTCATTCTAGTTTTAACTTATTTTAAATTTTAAAAACTAAAAGAAATGTCCACAGGTCATTAAAAACGTAACTTTGTAAAAAAAAATTAAAATGTTTTATTCTGAAAATAAATAGTTTTATTGCACTTAACAACAGCATTTATCAGCAGAATCTAAATATGTATATGTAGATTTTGTTGTTTTGTTAGAAGGGGTGCATGCTCCCCTGGTGTGTGTTTTTTGTCCGGATGGCACGGTATCAATTTTGTTTATCTGTGTTCTTTAAAAGAAAATTAAAAGTATAAATAACAACAACACCAAAAATTCAAAATATTAAAATTACAAGAACAGTTTCACCTCTGACAGACTGACACAGTTCGCTCTGAGGATAATATGGCACATTGAGCGTATCCACAGGACCTGATGAACAAACGTTTGTATATTAAACACATTTCTAATTGAGGGGCCATTGTTAAAAGTGATGTATTATAATTACAGATCATACTTTGGGGTTAACATTACAGTTGCTTTTTAAGACCAATCCACAAAAGCAAATTTGCTTTTGAAACTTAACATTTTAGTTTTCAGTAAGTTATCTTTTAAAGGTGTTTTTATACTTGTTGGAGGAAGCAGTTCAGTTTCAGGTTGTTGTTTTTCTCGGCCGCTGTGTGATTCACTTCCTCCTGGAGATTCATTTTTTTGAAAATGGGCATTTTTCCACTTTCACTTGTTTGTTACTTTGACTCTACCAATCTCTGCAATGTGGAAAATGGTCTTGTAGATTTCCAAAGAAGTAAAAAAGAAAGAAGTTGCCGCAGTAAGATGTCATAAGCTCGATGTTATTTACCAGTTCTGCTTAATTTACTGTCAAACTTGCTGCATCACTATCTGTTTTTTTTAAAACTACTGTTGGATTTTTTAAACCTGTTTCCTTTTCTTTTTGCAGAAAATTGAAAATTTGAAGGAGACTACTTGTGTAAGTCCGATCTTAACTCATTTGCCTTGCTGAGTGTACAAGTGAGTTCCTAGTGATTTGAATTCCCTTTCTGTCTTCTTCTTTCAGAGCATGGTAGAGTCCATCAAGCACTGTATTGTACTGCTGCAAATCGCCAAGGTAAACGCACTATCTGCACATCGTTCTGTAGTTTTTGGTCTGCTACGTCACCATAATCATTGTTCTTGTGAGACCACAGCAGTGTGCACGGTGTGTTTCCTCAAGTGTGTCTCTGGGGTAGTTCCATGCTAACAGTTGCTATCTGGGTCGGCGGTTGATGAGGGTGTAGCCCGGTACTCCTTTCATCACATGTTCCACAGCCCTTTTGAAAAGGAAGTGGAGCAATCACTCCTGCTTCATGTGGTTGTTAGGTGACACTTGTAGCTTTTTTTTTGAAAATTCGGAACACTTTCAAAATAAAATTCTAGGAAACGTGTAGATTACAGATTGGCCAGCAGTCCTGTTATTGATACGGGAGGAAATGGAGGATTTTCCCCATGTGATGGAAGGATTACCGCACGTGGCGAGTGGGTGAATATTATGAAGCTCCATGTGATGAGAGGGATGGATCTCGCCCGCTCTCTACGCCGCAGATGCCCAAGATGCTTTGTGAAATAACTCTTCAACCTTCCTACACGAGTAGTCTAACGTTGTCTTCTCAAAATTTTAAGGACCAAAGTAACGAACAGCAACACGCAAACGGACTTATAGTAAGTTTGACATTCTCCGTCTATGACAAAGATTTGAATCCAACAAACTGCTAACTTTCTTTTCTTGCTTAATTTACTCTCCACTGTAGAGCAATCAGATAAATCAGATCTCTTTTTAGTGCATGCCGTCTAATTTGGATCTCTTTCTCATACTCTTTCCCTCATGTCTACCACCACTTTCCTGTTGATCTAGTTAGTGATCTCCTAACTTCATCTCAGATTTTAAATTCATTAAGCAATAGTTGAGAACTATTCTTTTCCTCATACAAAATGTGTATGTGTGTGTGTGCAAACCTTTACTCCAGAAGATGCACATTATGTATGTGTGCATATACTACACATGTGTGTTTGCATGAGTGTGTATGCAACTAATTCACCATTGATTTATCGTGTACACACTGCCTGCTTATTGAACCATCGATTCACTGATAGCTGAAAAGCCACCCAGAGAGCTTCTTTACTGGCTCTGTAGGTGCCGTGTCTTCATGTCGGGGGGGGGGGGGGGGGGGACATACCGGGAGGTTTGCATGTTTTTACTGCACATCACATGTGCTTTGAACTACTGACATTTATTTTCCAAAGCATTTAATACAAGTTAGATTGATTTCTGATCTGAAAGAGAGCAATTCCATTCCTTTTTTAGTATGTTGTAAATATCAACGTGAATAATTTAAGCATGCATTAGATTGATAATCCGTCACAGTAAACACGTCGGTCTTCTCTGTTTTTAAACGACGCTCTGACCTTTTGTGATTCGAGAGTGTGCTACACATTAATAAACGGGGTGACGCGATGAAGAAGTGCGATAATCCGTGTACTGTGTATATACTGTAAATATGTAATTTACTACAGCTGTAAGGTGCTGGACAAGCTTGAAATACTTGAGAAATGTAGGAACCATGAATAAGCTTTTACAGTGAGTGGGGAAAAAACAACCACCAAACATGATTCTTTGACTTTTGACTTGCGGGTTTATATTCCAGACAGTCCTGGCTCACAGCGGCTTTGCCCTGCGATCTAATGCTACAAACTTTATTTATTTTTTGAAAGTATATTCACTAAGCTGTGATGGGTTACATATCTGTATGAAGTGTTTCACGAGTAGAAAGGAAAGCAGGTGGGAGGTAAACTGTAAAATGGAAGAAAAATTAGGACTTCAGGGCAAATTCACAGAGAGCTTTGGACCCTACAATGAACAAAAGCCAGGTTGCAAGGTTGAAAAATCAATAAAAAAAAATAAAAAAAACTGCTTTGGGAAATGGTTGGTAATGTAATTTAACGGTTTGTAGGTACTGGACCAACGCAAGGAAATATTCCATTGCCGTCCTCAAAGCAAGAATCCCACAGCGTCCCGTGCAGCTCATAGGCCTGCGCTGCTCTTATAACTGACTTAATCTCAGTCATTAAGTACAGTATTACATAGTATATATAGCACAGCATAAGCTCTGTCGATGCATCAAACTGCATGTTTTTCAAATACATTAATCTTAGTGCTAAAGATATCTTTGAAGCTTTAGAACGTCCAAACGTCTGTCATGTATACCTAATAATGTGGAGCGAATAATAAATGCACTTGCAGACCTTGGTTTAAAATACTTGCAAGACTCTCAGCGCGTTGGATTGACCCTGTCGACCACGCCGCCGCCAGGGGAGTTGCAGTAAAGTGCAGGAATCATTTAAACCGAGCACACCAGAAGCCTGTTCACGATTTTATATCGATCATGACCGTGCTTAAAGCCGTCTCTAGCTGCACCCCTTTCCCTCCGCCTGCTTTTTCTTTAGCTCCTGCTTGCAAGGCCGGGCTTGTCCCACCATGGGCAACCAATATTTCTGTAATTGGCTATAATTTGTAGCCCTCGCCTTACTTCCAAAATAGACGCCGTGGGCGAGGCGATTATCGGGCAGTGCGGCGGAGAGGTAGTAAGGAAGGAAGGAAATAGAGACAGGAAGCTTTAAGATAAGAGAGAGAGAGGAAAAGTCAATTCCAAGTCCATGCAGTGGTATTTGGAGGAACATTTCCCCTTCAAAAAAACAACAACCAGGACTTCAGATCACAGCTCTTCTCAGTCAGTGTCTTTTTATTTATTTATTAGTTTATTTGTCAGGGACGATTCATAAAACATTGTAACAGGTTACAATAACTTGACACAGATGTGCTACATGTAGGGTTTCTAGCCAAGCCTGATTTGCAACCCTTGCCTCTGGTTAGGTTTCTACTAAAAGCACATCAGATTTAATTAAGCGCTTAATAAATAGTGACATTCTCATACATGATGCGTAAGTGAACGTGTGCACGTGTGTCTGTTCCCTTTATGTAAATATGTTTATGTGCATAATGTTTAGAAGTATGTT
>CALSCE010010686.1:7285486-7346419 GCA_943593645.1 Bovichtus variegatus | reverse complement strand
GACCCGACCCCGGATAAGCGGTTGAAGATGGATGGATGGATGGAAGTTGTTTGATTTGTTTTGTTTCAATATGCAAATGAGAAAAAAAGGTACAAAAATGTAGAAATAGTGCAAAATGTTTTATACAAATATATATATGTAGAACAATTAAAGAATAAGATGAGATGGGATAAGGTGCAATATTAAGATGCAATATTCAACAAGATGGGGTCAGGTGCAGTATTTGGCAAAATAACAACATAAAAATAATAAGAATTACCAAACTAAGTATGAAGAGGGAAGTAAGCTACATATGAACCTAAATATAAAGAATGAAGAATATGAAGATGATGAAGAGAGAGCGAAAGAGTGAGAGAGAGAAAGAGAGAGGACCTCAGGTGTCTCCTCTGTCCATCTCACGGCCTGAGGTGGATGCGTTGTAAAGTCTTATAGTCGTCTCTGTGGTGCATCTTGGTGGTGTAAGTCTGTTGCTGAAGGTGCTCCTGTATGAGGACAGCACATGGTGGAGAGGGTGAGAGTAGCAACATAAATACCTAAAAATAACATACATTTTTATATTCAATAATGTGTAAAATAACCGAAACTCTCAAAATGAACCAGTGCATGAAAAAACGTCGTTTTGCTTGAAGTGTCTGGCCTTAATTTAAGTTAAAAAATATATATATTTTAAATTAAAAAAAACGTTTTCAATGACACAAATGTCCAGCAGGGGCGCTAGCCGTTGAAATATTATTTTCCCATCAGCCATTGCGACACCCTCTATATAAGCGCTCCGCACCCTCCGCCCGGTCTCACTCCTCCGCTGCTCACCAGGTAAATACAACAGCGCTTCTTAAACAGCGTCTTTGATGGTTTCTTTTAGTTAAATTATTGACATTTAGCTGTGTTACATGCTGTTTCTTACTTGATTCTCCTGAAGCAATGCTCTACTTTTCTGTTTATTGTTTACTATATTAAAATAATGTGACCTGTAGTAGCAGAGCAGGCCTCAGCCACGTGCCTCAATGTGCGTACTGAGATGCTAATTAGCGCGTAAGCTAGTATCCTCATTTCTTATCCATTAAGTTGCCTCGCTGCAGCATTCCCATGCATATATGATGATAAACATGTTGGTAGGGACATCTGAATTAAAGTGATGAATGCCAACTTTTCTGACTGCATGGCACGAGGCTTAATAATGGTTTAGGTTAGCTGCCTCGTGTGCTACACGTATACAGGGTTTTTCTAATCAAACTGCACAGTAGTTTTCTTAAACTAATTTTTATTATGCAAATGTATTTTTGGTTGCATGATCTCAACATTGCGCTGGACATTAGTTGATAAAGAGCCATAAACTAATCTTATTAAACTTAGAGTAGTGGGCAGAAGTGATTTCTGAAACAAATTACTATAAAATAACATTTTAGCTATGATATTTCAAGAATTTAACTGAGTAAGCTTTAACTTGAGTACTTTATTTTCTACAGGTTGAAGAAGATGATTCTAGGCGTGGACTCACCCAATACAATGCTTGTAAGTAATCTTCATTTAACTTAATGTTGCTTCTCTTAACTGGAAGTCTATGATGATTAAGTATAAGAGTAGTGGACAGATGTGATTTCTGAGAAACTTTAACGCTGAGACTTTCTGTTAACACTTATGATTTAAACAGTTTTTTAAAAGCATGGTGCTAAACAGGTTTTCTATTCACAGGTCTCAAAAATCAAGAGGCATGAAGCAACTGGTGGAAAGGAGGTAAGGCTCCATCATGCATGCATAAAATGGAGTTGAGATGGATTTAATGCTTTTATGAGGTGTCTCCTGATTTAAATTGGGGTATACCCTTATGTATTTGCAAATGACTGTTGTGCTCGAGATTTAAAAGCTTTGCCATGGACTGTTTCCTGGACAAAGTTGTCCATGAAATCGCTAAACTGCAGCACTAACATGTATTTATGACTCGCAATTGATTACATTCAACCAGCTGCACTGATTTTTAACCATTTATGCATGTGGGGGGGAAAAAAATGCAAAATTATAACTCACCTAGAGAAGCATTAGTCCATCTTATTCCTTAATTCTCCTCGTGCTGCTGATGACATTTATTTGCTACTCTCGACAAGATGGATGACGATACTCTCAACCCACCAGTTGATCCATCTGAGGCACAGACAAAATGATTCCTGTGAATTTTAAGGTTATTTTCTTTGCTCATTTTTCTTTGTGTTCCTGCAGGTTTGCTTACAGAGGTTGACTTGACCTTCAAATGACATCATGAGCAGGTAATGCACTAATTTATTTATACCTAGAATCCTACTAAAATAAACTGTCAATGATGAGCTTGTTTACAAAACAATGGGAATCTCTCTGAATAAGGGTGAAAGAAGACTTTATACTGATGCAGTGCAGATTAAGACTTGCTTGACTTAAAAAAGGAAGTGCTTGTACTAATGTTTATTTGCCTTGCAGGTCCTCTTCATGGCACCATGCTACATTTTCTTGGGATCTGTAACTGGTGAGTTTAATTTTGTGCTTTAAGTAACATTTGATTCAAATTGGTCTGATGCAATGATGATCGCATAGTTCAGCAGATTAAACCATGAAGAATATACGATTTTTGTCTTTCGCTCCTAGCTGATGCATCAGCCTCAGTAACCAGTGAGGCCTGTGGTTTTATGAACTTATTTTTAAAAAAAAGATCATTTTTCAGGAACAAGAAGTCTCTGCAGTACGAGGAGTCTGGCAGTGCAGATGACCCAGTGAAGGTAAGCTTAAACATTTAGTGCAGCATCGATGTTGCATTAACAATGATGAGAGCATAGTTCAGCAGATTAAACCATGAAGAATTTATCTATTGTCTTTCGCTCCTAGCTGATGTTTTGGACGCTATAAGAATTAAAGCAACTTGCTTTCTGATGGGTTTTTATTAAGTCTTTATATTTTTTTTATTACAGAAACCAGGCTGTGGCAATACAATGGGCCAACTAAAGGTGAGTTAAAAGGCTAAAATGCAACACTCTTTAATGATTCTTGATACAATGATGATAGCATAGTTCAGCAGATTGAACCATGAAGAATATACGATTTGTCTTTCGCTCCTAGCTGATGTATCAACGGTACTAGCCATTAAGGCGTCAGGTGTTTAATACCCAGTAATGTAACAATCTATTCTCTTCCCCTCCAGAAATGGAAGCGCCTTGCTGTCAAACAATCCCAGCATTGTCTGTAAGTATAATTTCAAAGATTAGCCTTGTGCAGCTAAAATAATTCAGATGTGATGACTTCGAATCAGGTCTCTGATCCAGTTGAGGAAGTTAAGCATTTTATCTGATCTGAATTGTGTTAAGGAAAATAAATGTACTTTTTAATCTCTTTAACTCACACAACTATTCTGTACTTGCAGATTAAATGGGATCTTTGGAGGAAGTTTAATAAACAAAGATGAGATTGACTGACTGAGGTAAGAATTTAAACCCTTCCACAAAATGCAAAATGACTGGGTTCAGTGATGTTTTAACAAATGTCTGACCTGAACTCTTAATGTGGACCATATCTGTTACTGAGGAACCCAGTGAATTTAATCTAAATAAACCAGTCACTGACTTGTAATAAGGCTCTTTTCTCTTCCTCCAGGAAAGGCCTTCATCTGTCAACTGGCCTTGGTAAGAATTTCCATTTCAAGTGCCATAAACTCAAATGTTTGACTATGACCTGTGATGAAAAGATTCTGCCAAATGATCTCTCATGATTATACCCCTACCGTTCCATTTTTTTCTGAGGCTGTGTAGTCTCTGAACATTGCTGTTGCCACTTTCCAAACTTTATTTTAATGAAATCTTTGTTCCCTGCAGATGTGAAGCCTTTAACTGAACACATGACGGTGGGCTTACATTGGGATTGACCTTCAATAACATCCAGAGCAGGTAATGCATCAAGGTTCACCTAGTGTACTACTAAAACTGTCAATGATGAACATGTTTACAAAACAATGGGAATCTCTCTGAATAAGGGTGAAAGAAGACTTTTTACTGATGCAGTCCAGATTAGGAAAATCCTGCCCATTTCTAACAAGTCTTTTACTAACTTGCTGTTTTTTTCTCTTATTTAGACTGCTTTTTGGATGGAGACATGAGATCCTGTGGCCAATGCATGAATATCAACATGTCAATGTTGTGAAATTTTGGCAATAAATGAAATGGAGAAAGAATATGCTTGTCTGGTGTTCTTTTAGGAGAAAATAAAACATGCAATACTCTAAAAATATACAAAATGAAATTGCTAGTAGCATGTACAAATGTTTGATACCTGTGTATAATTGGGAAAAATGGCAGGATTTTTTTTTTTTTTTGTGCAGTTATGAATAAATCTGAATTTGACATAAAATTATAACTCTTAGAAATTATTAAATGGCTAGATGTGGTCTCCATTACTATGAATCATGGCACATTTCTGCACTATTGAGAATTACTGAAATTTGTATATCAGTTTCTTGTACCTCCAATCATTTTATACATTTAATGTCTTACTATGCACGCGCAGTTCCTAAATCCAATTCTTTGTACGTAAACGCATACTTTGCAAATCGGATGCTGGTTTGGGCAAGCACATCGTACCGGAAGTGACGGGGCTACCTGAAATGTCGTATTTGCTTAATTTTCCATAAAAGCATCCGTAAACTTGTCCACGGTAACGTTACTTCACTGTACTTGGTACACTCGGGCCTATCAGTTTGTTAATATGTAATAAAAGGCTTTTATTTGTGAAATCGATTGATAAATCGAAGGTTGTCATCCCTTTGAAGATGGGCGGAGCTAGGTGGGCGCATGCGCTGTGGACGGTGAAAAAATACAACGCCCCTCCTCTGCCATGGGGGAGAGGGGTCTATGTCCCACACTGTGCAGCCCCGTCAGGAAACAACCGGGTTCTAACCGGACAGGGTAACCGCGCCGCGGTGTTCCAGTCTTCTTCCGGCCGCCTCGGACCTGCCTCCTCACCGATGTTGGTGCGGTGGTTGCTGCCGGTGCTCTGGGCTCTGTCCGCAGAGGCCGACTTGTTCCACTTCGACAGCATTTCCAATGTTTCCAGCTACTATTTCAATTACATTTATTGCAAAATGTGGGAGGGGGAGTGTCAGCCTAACCAAGACGATGCTACACAGCAAGGTGAGAGGAATATTTTTTTATATAATTCATCCTAACACGAAGCTAGTATGTAATGCATCCGGTGAACATTACTAAAAACAATATCGATATGTTACTGACCTTTTCTTTGCTGTTGATGTGCACAGTTCCTATCAGGGACCTTTGGGCAGGTTTTCCTCAGGACTACATCAGCCTGCTGCATCAGTGGTACTGTAGCCTGGGCCAGTGCTGTGAATCTGGAGACTGCAGGATGACCAACAACATCACAGGTATCACACTCCAGCATGGTGGTTGTTATTGTCTGCCAGTGCATGAGAGCCGTCAAATATACTGGCTTTTTACTGTCATATATTTTTTTTAGATCAACAACTGTTGTGCACAATATGTATCTTATCAGATTTCATCAAGAAAATGAGACCATATGCCTCTAGACAAGGGCTGGGAAATAATCAAAATTGAGAATTTATCCTATTTAAATATAATCGTCGTGATATATATTGAGATATCGCGATACACAGTTATGTCGCACACATACTCACTGACATTTTTCAAACTAATGTCTTAATCTGATTACTCCATATTTGTGTGCATGCATTTAAACACAATCGGTGTTTTGCTGGAAATAATATTTATTAATTTTTCCTCTATCGTTTTACTTGAAACTGTTATGTTAATTTTGCACGTAGGTTCTTAATTAAATGAGAAAATAGTCACTCAGGAAAATGAAAAAAATGGCTTTACAATATGGTTATTTCATATAGACTATTTCTTCTTTGAATTACCAGACAACATGCCGTATCGTGATATATATGTTGTGATAGAAGATTTTGGCCGTATCTCCCAAACAGACTCTTAACTATTTCCGTTGTTGGCTTGTTTTATTCTAGTTATAGATTTCCAGTTTCTCATTTCTGTCAGTGGTTTCTTAAAGTTATAACAATGACACGATCAGAAATAAACGTTTCTTTAATAGTCTTTTAATTTTGACATAAATATTTATACTTTTTTTAATGTAAATATGTGGCATGTCCATACAGTAAGTTGCAGCCATAGATGAGGGCTTAAAGTAGGTGAGACTGATACTGTAGTTCAAGTTTAATGATAGTTTATTTCTGTTTGAGAGAAACTAAGGACAAAGTGATAGAGGAAGAATACTTAATTATTTAGTTATTATGGCATTAATTAAACTTTTTCTTTCAGAGGACAGCATTTATCATAGTATAATTAAAGAGATATGAGTAGTCAACGAGGTAAAAGAAAAATGACAATACAAATAATGTGAACCATAGTCATAAGGATAACAATATTACTTACTAAATTTAAAAAATGACAAACAAACAGAAAATAGAAAGACACTCGGGACGCATGCACAAAAAAAACAAACAAGCTGACATAGAATAGAGAAAAATGTTGCCCTGTTTTGTTTCCCTTCCCTTTTCGATTTCTGCTTTTTTTTGTAGATGGGGTAAAGGGTGGGGTTGTAATATAAAGATAGTAGTGCTGGCATTTAGCACCCTGGCAGATACGAGAAACCTTGATTGAATTCTGTGATTTTATTGTATTGTTTGTTAGAGACTAGCTCTGGAGATATGGGACTGTTAGTGTTTTTAGATTCGGGTGCTTTGCTCTTCACGGGGGCCGGTTGTAGTTACACCCATAAGAGGTCAACACGTTTAGATCCATTTTTTTTAGCTGTTCATCGGCTGCATAATTAAATACTTTGCCCTGGTTGCCCTTTAACATTGGATATAAGACATTGAATATTGTCACAAAATATTGTCTGACGGTGACTTCAGCGGAAACACATTAGTGAACATCTCTGTTATACTGAGAAGGACTGAGATACATGGAAACAGCTTTTCCAACTTTAATACAGTGGTGGACAGTAACTAAGTACATTTACAAGTGTTGTACCATTTTGAGCTACTTGTACTTGAATGATTATGTTTACTTTTGGTACTTTAAGTACATTTTGATGCTGTACTTTTACTAAAGTAAGATTTTGAATGCAGGACTTTAAAAGCACTGCATCATCGCTGGGATTATTCTCTATTGTTTTTAAGCATGCGTCTTCTTCTGTGCACACATGTACAGGTCTGGCGAGGGACCTTCAGACGAAGCTCCACGGGCAGCACCTGGCTCAGTCTGTAGTTCTGAAAGCCATCCAGGGTTTTATCAACAACCCCGAGTCCAATAAGCCGCTGACGCTCTCCTTCCACGGCTGGTCCGGCACTGGCAAGAACTTTGTGGCCCGGATCATCGCCGATAACCTGTACCGTGACGGGGTGAAGAGCGAGTGTGTCCGACTGTTCATCGCCCCGTTCCACTTCCCACACGCCAGACTGGTGGACACGTATAAGGTGAGACACGCAGAGCCCCAGTTAGCACCGAGTTTGACGTCCTGTGCCAAAAATCATGCTGGCAATGTGTTCTTGGGACCTCCGCTGCTTCGTCAGATGTTTAGTCTGTGTTGTAATTCAGCGTAGGAATGATAAGAATCACGGTTTGGACAGAGGCTTCAAATCAAACATTGATGATTGTTCCCACCAGAACTGACATCCTCTGCTTTTTGGAACCTGGCGTTTGTCCAACTGCACAAGTGACAACGTGGTCCCATCTCGGCACATTTTTGCACAATCACTGCATTGGATTTCAAAATGCTGTTGACACAGTGTTATTACACACATGAATCCAGATTTCGCTGGGTATAGTACACGACATAACCTTTAAACTCTGATGCTGAATCTGTTCTGTTACGTGTCTTGATGAAGGTCTCCCTCATAAATAAGATTTAGATGGTTAATGATAAAACATTTATTAGAAAACTTTAAAATGACCTTTTGTCCCTCATGACTGTAGTGCAATGGAAATGTGTCTTTGTTATAAAAGAAAGAAAAGCGACACAGACACGCTATATAAAAATAATATACACGTTTCAGTACACTACACAACAAAAACAAACATGCATTGACATTATAGAACCCCCACTCCCCAAGGCCTCAGCGGAGAACAATACATTTAATTAGAAAAATAGAAATGCATAAATATCATATGGTTGAACCTGTAGACAATTCCTGGCCATAACATAACTTTATGCATCATTGGATCCATCTGGCTGGCTCACGTGTATGTTGTGTAAGAGAAAATAATATCAAGTTATGGTTATGCTTTCAACAAATCCTATAACGGGGGCCCATTTGTTTTATATATCTATCCTGTATATCTCAAAATGGAGTAAAAACAGGTTTTTAAAAAAAAAAAAATGTAAGGTGTTTTGGCTACTATAGCACCTATAATTTAAATGAATATCTCTCTCTATATATATAATATATATAAAAGTATATATAATAGTATACATAAAGTTTAAAAGTTGATTATTTACTTTCACTTAAACTAATTTATATCAGAGCAATTAATCTATTTAAATGTTATCTTTTCTGTGTTAATATAGTTGGCAACAGTGCGTTTAATTATATTGTCAGCATTTTATTTAGTTTTTGCACGTTATTTGTTTAGTTATTCCAAAAACATGTGTATATATCATTTTTTTTTCTTGTTCTTTTTTCTTTTGTTTGTTTTTTGTAGCCACAAAAGGATGTCGGGAGGGGATTTGTTTTGTTGTGTACTTGTTATCTGTTAAATACCAATAACAAGAATATTAAAAAAATAACTCAAATCGAGGGCTGAAAGGATTCGTTGATTAATCGATCAGCAGAAACTCAAAAATACATTTTGTCTTCAGTCGATCGAGAGATTTTAGTGATTTTTGACGCCGTAGTTTGGTCTTCCTCTGTTTCCAGGGGCAGCTGCGAGAGGCGATCCGGGACATGGTGCTGCGCTGCCCTCAGACGCTGTTCATCTTCGACGAGGCGGAGAAGCTTCACCCCGGCCTCATCGACGCCATCAAACCCTACATGGATCACTATGACAACGTAGATGGCGTCAGCTACCGCAGAGCCATCTTCCTCTTCCTCAGGTCGGTTTATATTCAGGCCCGTCGTGTTTCAGGGGTTCTGGCAGCTCATCTGTGATGAAGGATGTTCCGGCCCGTGTCTCTGTTTGTCCTCTTTATGGATTTTTCACGTTTTCAATTACTCATGTCTGATTTTGGCTGACGGGTTAATCTGTTCAGTCAAATATAGAAACGCATTTTTCACTACACCGTTATGGAGAGGCCTCGTAACATTTACAAACTCACAAAATCATTTTATTATTTATTAAGCTACACTCTATATTTTCAAATAAGATTTTTGTAATTTGTTCAGGTCTCATTTTTTGTCCAACCTAAATTGATTGATTGATTTTATTCATGGCTTATCAGACAAAGAAACAAAAGTATCCAAAGGATAACATGTTAAAGTGAAAACACTTATTTCCAACATGAAGCCAAGATGCTAGAAGACAAAGAAAAGATAAACCAAGCACAAGACATTCAACATAATGAACTAAAACAATCCTGAAGTCCAGAAACACGTCTCGAGAAAAATACAAAATAACTCAAACATACGACTAAAATAACAATATCATCACATTTCACTACAAACCTGTTCCAAAGAAAAGCCCTAACCCGACTTCTATAAGTCCCTCTCATATTTAAAGACTTGATGTGTAGCGGAGGGCTGTTCCACGACCTGGCACCGGTGGGGAAAAAAGGGGAACTTTCGGTTACAATTTTCACTCGAGGCACTTGAACGCACACTGACCCTGGTGTCAAAGTTATGCGTACTGAGTATTGACCAGTGTAATCTGAGAAGGCAAATATTGAGGTGTGCTGTACATATGATGCTGTACTGGCAGCAGTCCTGCCCTTCTGAATTTATCATTGCCAACATGAGTTGCAACATAAATGAGCTTTTGGAGAAAATGAATTTGTGTCACAATAAGCTATTTAAGGAGTCAATGCATTTAAAAGCCAAAAAAAAAGTTTAAATATTGACAACCTTAGTCTGTGATACTGTGATCACAGCCAACCAAATCAGAAGTAATCAAATTATTATTTTGTTCTTTAACATCCTTTTTTTTTTGACGTGGCTGTTGTCTCTACAGTAATATAGGTGGAGCGACGATCAATGACGTAGCGCTGGACTTCTGGCACTCCGGTCAAAATCGAGAGGACATCGGTATGGAAGACCTGGAGCATCGGCTACGAGCTGAAACTATGGAGTCTCATGGTACGCTGCCGTGTTGGCTTTATGTTTCTCAGCCGGTTGCCAGATGTTCAACGCTCTTCAGCAGAGGTGTAATTGTTTACTTCAGCTCTCTGACATTTCCCCCTGGGCAGGAAGTGAACAATTCTTGTGTTACCGAGTGAGCTGCAAACCTTGCTTCACATGTGTGATGGGGGTGGGTGGGTGTTGACCAAGATAATAAGCTGAAAGCTGCAAGCAAGCACAGAGCTGCAGACTGGAGTATTGGCTCTTAGTGGGATCCATGTTATAAGCCAGGTCATATTTTGCCAAGTGCTTTTACTTGGAGTAGGGTCGTCTCCCAAATCTCTTTTTTTCGTTTTTCAAAAACCGATCCATTTTGTGTCACTTCATCCGAGGGAGCGTTAGCTAGCGAACAGTGGCTCCCTGATGTCGTGATTGGCGTTGTGTTAAAGGAGACATATTATATAAAGAAACTCTTTTTTTTTTTATGCTTGTGCGCAGACATTTAGGTATCTGGAGTGCCTACCAACCCACAGGCTGTGAAATAAATAATGTTTTTGTGGATTGCCTCAGTCAGAAACATGAGACATTCAGATTTGGCTCCTCTTCCTATAGAATATACCACCCCCCCCTCCACGTGCAATATTTTGTCTTGCAAGCCCATCAGAGCAGGAGCTTTTTCAGGAGGGGTACTTAGAGAGACAGGTGCTTAAACAGACAGAGGAGGAATACAGGTTTATTTATGAAAACAAGAATGTGTTTTGAACATTATAGTCGTGTTCTAGTCGAAACCAAAAATACAAGTATGAACCTGAAAATGAGCACGATATGTCCCCTTTAACGTCACGATTTGGCAGTAGACCCACCAGTGGGCGGTGAAGAATAGCTGGTATAAGCCACCCTCTCATCGTAAAGCACGTCTTCTAGCTTAATATAAATCACTTTTATTGTGCTTCTAAGATTTTTAAGCATTTTTTTCTGCATTTTCCCAGGTGGGTTTGCTCAGAGTGAGCTGATGTCGGGCCACTTGATCGACTTCTTCGTGCCGTTCCTGCCTCTGGAGTACCGCCATGTCAAGCTGTGTGCACGGGACGCCTATACGGCACGAGGTCTGGAGACGGATGAAGCTACGCTGGATGAGGTGGCCAAGGCGATGCTGTATGTCCCCAAAGAGGAGAGACTGTTCTCTGCCCAGGGATGCAAGTCCATACCCCAGCGGATCAACTTCTTTCTCCCCTAGAAGGAGAGACAGACCGACAGAGAGACCTGGAGGAGGATCCCATCTGCATACAGAGCCACAGAGGAGATGCGTCTTCTCTGCCCTGCTCTACGTACTCTCCCCCCCCACAGATACCACACGTGTCTGTCCAGGTCCCTCAGAGAAGGACAGACAGCAGGGCTGATCCAGTGGGGAAAGCAGCGCGACCCACCCTGCAGACATGAGGAGAGCCAGACGGTCATCATGTGCAGTGTGGCTGCTCTTCTTCACCTGCCGGGTTTGAATCCTCACAGTAAGACGGAGAATTAGACGGTATAAGTGGTTATGAAGTGTATGTCATACCTTTTTTTTGTCACTATTTATGTCTGTTCATCTCGGCCAAAGTCTTAGTTGCACTGTTCTTTAAGTTTAGGGTAAGTTCATACTTCATGTGTTAGTTTATGCATGTCGGACGTTGCGCTTATATTAGCACTGGTTATTTATTGACATCATTTTTTGCTATATTCGAGCATTTTTACTGTACCAGATAATTTTTTGTGGAGTTCTTTTAATACACATTTGGTGGTAATGTTAGGTATTAGTAAATATTAAATGGCACTGTAGTGTGAACTGAAATTGGTACTAAGAGTACACTTGTCAAAGGCAATGAATCTATTTGAAAGTTATCTTTTCTGTGTAAACATGTTTAACAACAGTGCTTTTAATCATTTTATTGTCAGTAATTTCATTGTTTCATATGAACCTCATACATGTCTTTGAATCATCATCACTTCATATTATTCTGCTGTTGATTTGGACCATAATTAACAAATATATTTTTATTCACTGACTTGCTTTATATTTATCATTCATGCATTCACCGTCACATACTCTCACACGGGTTCACTTTAATGAGTTTCTTCTCTAAAGTTAATGGTCACATCACAAGAAAAATGTGAAAAGAAATGTCCGAAATGGTTTTAAGAAAATAAACATCCACAGTAAACCAACAAAGTCGTCTTTATTTAATGCAATAATTTGAGGGGTTCGTTTGTCAAATAAACTGAAGCAATCTCAATGATGTATTAATTGTTTCTCATCCCATCCTACACGAGCCGAGAGCTGAAAGGATTAGTTGCGTAATTGGTCAACAGAACAATATTAGTTCCTCATTTTTGGATCAAAGTTTTCAACTTTCAATATTTGTGTTGGCTCTGTGATATTAAATGGATTACCTTTTAGAATTTTGACAGCAAAATATAATCACATCTAGCTTGGAAGCCAATCATGGTCCAATATGCAATGTATAGAGCCGGGGTCCCCAACCACCGGGCCGTGGACCAGCACTGGGCCGTGGATCATTTGGTACTGGGCCGCTCGGAAAGAATGAAACGTTTATTTTTTTGTGTTGGTAATATTTATTGTAAACATTTTTATGTATTATATTATATATATTACAATGTAATAATAATATAAATAAAGTGCATATTATAAAATGGAATAATTACATTTACTTTATATATGTAATAATTAAATTATGTTTTGCACTTGACATTGACATTCAAGCTTTTTTTCATGAAAATGTAGTTTTTTTTCACATCCAAGCTTTTTTCAGGAAAATTAAGTATTTTTTTAAATACATTTTTTTTCCATGAAAATTAAGTATTTGACATCCAAGCTTTTTTTAAGAAAATTAAGTTTTTTTTCACATCCAAGCTTTTTTCATGGAAATTAAGGTTTTTTTTCACATCCAAGCTTTTTTCATGAAAATTAAGTTTTTTTTTTTTTTTACTTAAAGCTTTTCCCATGAAAATTAAGTATTTTGACATCCAAGCTCTTTTCAGGAACATTTAGTGTTTTTTTAAATACATTTTTTTTCCATGAAAATTAAGTATTTCACATCCAAGCTTTTTTCATGGAAATTAAGGTTTTTTTTCACATCCAAGCTTTTTTCATGAAAATTAAGTTGTTTTTTTTTTACTTAAAGCTTTTCCCCTGAAAATTAAGTATTCGACAGCCAAGCTTTTTTGAAGAAAATTAAGGTTTTTTTCACATCCAAGGTTTTTTCATGAAAATTAAGTTCTTTTTTACATTAAAGCTTTTTACATCAGGGGTTCTCAAACGCACACAAAATCACTTATTGTCGCTGCGACTGAACCTCTTGTAGCTGCTGAACCACCTGTAGCTGCTGAATCACCTGCATCAGGACAATGCATCTTGACTTGGCGTCAGATTTTTCATTTAATTTTCTTTTACCTGACCTGGTCTTGAGCCATCGATCCATCTTGTCAGTTGACAGAGCCATTTATGACATAGATCGTAAAACGAACCCACGTAGCTACCTAGCTATGCTACATCTATGCACACTCTATACTAGTCATTTTTAAACAGTTTGAGAAACACTTTTAAACTTATAATATATTCATTTAAAATGTGACATTTTACCAATATACTCACAGACCACCAGTGGTCCACGGAACACTCATTGAGAAAGACTGGTGTATATGATATAAGATATAAAAAGGACATTGACCAGGACTTTTGGCAAGATTGACAGAACATTTATTTCCCAATATATTGATTCAGATTTATCCCCTTTCCTATGAAAATGTATTGTTTTGGCTGTTTTACTCACTCTTCTACCAAAGAGAAAAACAATACATTATATCAACCCTTTATCCTAAAAAAACAACAAAAAACGCTATTAAAACATTGAGCCTATGTACCCTGTCCTGTATAACATTTTTGTGAGCTGATTTATGATTTCTGTCAGTGCCCTGATCCCCTGGCATAATCTGTTATGTATTTTCTTTTATATATTTATCATATTTGTTTATAAAATGTTTTTAGAAATTAAAAAAGTGTAATGTGGGAATTTAGAGAGAAGTACAGTACAGTTTATTGAATTGTGTTTTGTGAAGAAGAAAAAAACATACAAATTGTTATTCAAAACATTGTATTGTTTTTGTCAACACATGTCTGGAGAGAATCTTTACAAATTAATGAATGTGTTTATTAAGGCAGTATATGTCGAGCTATTATATTTAGTCTGTCTTCAGACACATTTAAAAACGGTTATATTACTGGTTTTACATTAAATTAACCATGTTTATTGTGATTTTCCTCCATTCATATGATTCACCTACGTCGCATCATCACTCTTCCTTGGGCGTGTATCAAGCAAACGCGTGGTCGGCTCCCATTGGCTACGGCAATTATCCGTCCAGATTTTCTCTCCTCCGATTGGCCGAGAGGAGTAGCGCTTCCTTATCGAGGTTCGGAGCCGGCGTCCAATCAGATTCAGACATCTGTTCTGAGCCGAGAGGAGAGCAGCGGCAGCGCCTTAGCCTTTTCCACTGTAACATTACTGTATGAGAGACTGGACCGACGACCACCGCCCGCTGTACGGTGTAGACACATTAAATAGAACTTTTTGTAATTACTGTAGGTGTTTTTATTTGGCGGGGTGCTTCTGTTCGTCACAATGACCGCCCTGTCGCTGCTTTTGATAGCCGTGTCGGCCGCATCTGCACTGGCCGAGTCCTCTGTGTATTGGCGAGAGCAATTTGAAGATGGGGGTAAGGTCTTTTAAAAAAATTTAAAAAATGATTTGCTCTTTCTTCACTATTTACCTGTTTTGTTGTGATTTCTTGAAACTGTAACTATATCAGATATAACAATATTGAATCAGTGCATGAGTGGTGGCTATTCTTCATATTGGATTTTTTTCCTCTTTCTTACATGCCGGCTCATAATTTCTGCTTACTGCTTAGTTTGAGATGCATTTAGTGTACATGGGCACCATTCATCTTTTGACCCTCCTCTCCCCTCCCTTCCCGTCTGTCCTCTCTCCATTTTACCCCCCCATCATCAAACCCTGCCTGTCTCCCCATCCCCCTCCTGCACATCTCTCCCCTGGTCCTCCACTGTGACCCTTCTTTACCTAGCTGTCTTGTTCTTTCATCACCAGCCTCATAATAGCAAACCAGAGAGTAGACAGCGATTTGTCACCTATAGCATGTCCCTGCAGCACATTCCAACTGCACCTGCACCAATGCACCATCAGAGGTGGATTAGCAGCTTGTGAGTGTGCTGTGCAGCTGAACCTACACTTGTTTGTGCAGATGCCTGGAAGAGTCGCTGGGTGGAATCCAAGCACAAGTCGGACTACGGAGAGTTGGTCCTGACTGCGGGGAAGTTCTACGGAGATGCAGAGAAAGACAAAGGTGAGGGGAAAGGGTCATTTGAATCCACCCACTGTGGATCTGTGCAAGATGTTTAACTCCCACATTGTTTTAGAAGAAGGGTGTGTATCCTCTGTTTGTCTGCGGCCGGCACTGAGGAGGTTCAGTGAGAGATTTGACTGACCTGCTTGGTGTTAATTTAAGTTTTGATTGTGTGTCTTTTTTAAAGGACCATTTCTCTTCATTTTTTACTTGTTCACGTAATGTGACAATGTGGCACAATACCGAGACAATATATATCCTTTAACAGAAGTTACTTTGTGTTATTCAATCAAGTTTTAGAAGTAAAATCAAAATCTACACATGCAACTCTTATCTCCCTGACCTGGAGATTATTTAAAAAAATTTTTTTTAATTGCACTGGAGTTCAGATGACACTGAACAAGAGTCTGAAGGCTTGTATGTCATTATTTTTTGAGATATTCTACCCAAATGAGATTACTCTGAATTAGGGGTGTAAGAAAATATCGATACACTTGAACATTATGTTTTGTGATTCTGTATCGATTCTCAAAAACACTGTATTGAGTCAAAGCATTCATTGCAATATGCACAGTTAAAAACATGTTTTCTCGGTACAATGACATTCTTCCTTTGCTCTCCACTCTGAATGATTTCACAAGGAAACCCGAGGTATTAAGAAATTACAATTAAATAAATGTTCAACAGTGCGCTATCGTCATAAATCGGCAGTCAAAAATGCAAGCAGAAACGCGGCGTTTAAGAGCTGAGCACGCACAGACGTCTGCACAGATTAACTCGGTCAACACTTTATTTCATTTGCAAAAACATCTTCGTGTGTGTGCCCTCTCAAAGTAGAGCTGTGAGCTTGGATGATGCAGGGACTGTGAAAAATGCAAATGCAGATCCCACTGTTTCGGCTTGCATAAAAAGGTCAACTTTGTTATTCAGATCTTATGCACATAATGGTTTTCCTAAAATTAGTTTAAAAAAAATAAAATAAAATAAAAAAGCAATATATCGCCTTGCTTACAGTATTGCAATATATCGCAATGTATTAAATCGTAAAGGAAATGGAGGATTCGAACCAAATCCACTTTTCATCGTCACACATGTACACAGGGATATTTAACATATGGCCAGATTCATGCCAATACTCAGCCCTACTCTAAATGTAGGGCTTCTAGCGTTGACTCTGAAAATGGGCTCCTATCCCAGTGAAATCACCATGGGTGCTGTCAGAGTGTCTCAGTATTGTTCATTATTCACTCTCTGTGGAGCAGCTCCAGGGTTTGTCTCTACATGACATCATCACAACAGGCTGTCTCTCTGCCGCACAACTTGAGAACAGACTTCACGTTCAATTTCACACGTTTAAGCTAATCTGAAGCAACGATTTATGAGAAACAACACGGACGAATTGCATTACAGTAACATTTTTCTCTTCGCTGCAGGTCTGCAGACGAGCCAGGACGCCCGCTTCTACGCCTCGTCCGCCCGTTTTGATGACTTTAGCAACCAGGGCGAGCCTCTCGTCATCCAGTTCTCTGTGAAACATGAGCAGAGCATTGACTGTGGTGGAGGCTACATTAAACTGTTCCCCTCCGGTCTCAACCAGGAGGACATGCACGGAGACTCCGTCTACAACATCATGTTCGGTGAGTGTGGCTCGTTTCAACTGCGGGACTCGTGGATATTCTTACAGTGATAAAAGTACAAGTCATCTGTATTTTATTTTCCATCTTTGACATTAATTATGACATTCTATCCCCATTTTCCCTTATTGTAAAACACTGTGTGCTACATTTCTTGTATGAAAGGTGCTAAACAAATAAAGGTTATTATTATTATTATTATTATTATTATTATTATTATTATTATTATCTCGACGATTTTGGATGATCTGCGTTGGTTGCGTTTTTCTTCTCATTCTATATCACCACACTTTGACATATCTTAATTTAGTTGTACACGCATACAAATACGCATAAATTAAACCTGCATGATTCAAGTATATTGGATGTTTTTTGTTTTTTTTTCTGTTTTGAGATCATTCCTATCCCGAACCCCCTTGTGTTTGCCTCGTTTCGACTATAAACATTTTGACTTATTTATTTGTTTTCTTGTTCAGGTCCTGACATTTGTGGCCCTGGCACAAAGAAGGTTCATGTCATCTTCAACTACAACGGCAAGAACCATCTGATTAACAAAGACATCCGATGCAAGGTGAGATATTGATAAATATTTCTTTCATTACTTGGGGAGTGGCATCCGTTTTTTTTTTTTCTACTTCCTGTTGCATGAAGAAGTGAGTCCTACAGCTTGTTCCAATTCATTTGCATTTTCTTTTTTTTAAAATAACCACTTTGTCCTTCTCACCATAAAACCAAACCAGCGAGGACACGTTGAAAGTGTTTTGTATTATAAACGCGTAACATGTAAATCACTCTGGAATATAATGCAATCAGAATAACTGTTGACGTGTCTGTTTATTCCTTGCAGGATGATGAGTACTCCCACTTGTACACACTGATTGTCAACCCTGACAACACTTACGAGGTCAAGATCGACAATAAGAAGGTCGAGTCCGGTAATCTGGAGGATGACTGGGAACTCCTGCCTCCCAAAAAAACGAAGGACCCTGAAGCCAAAAAGCCAGAGGACTGGGATGACCGGGAGAAGATTCCCGACCCTGAAGATAAGAAACCAGAGGTCGGTCTGCTCGAGCCGCTCTAGTAATCTGTTTCTTTTCCATTTTATTTCTACCGATACACATTTAGCTTTTGCTTAACAGACAGCATTCACTTCATTTGTATGTAGGGATGCACAATATGTATATCAGGGCTGATAAATGATCGGCCATTAATAGGGCATTTATATTGTTACGATAATGAAATTATAGGCAATAATTGATCGGCCGTTAATACGAAACCAAATTGCTTTCATTGACTTTACAATCGCAGCCTCTACACACTGCGACAGAGGAAGACGACGCCATTGCTATTTGCAATACACGTTTTCTGATGTACTTCACTGGAAAAAATAAATGAACGTTTAAAGAGTCAGAACTGTTCTTTGGTTCGGTCAGAGCTATGGGATATTAAATGGTCCGTCTTTGCTCACTACATCTTACCCTCAGGTGTGCATAAACTACAGGTGAAAAGCTTCTTATTAAAAAACAAAAAAGTTCAATTATCGGTTATTCTATTGGTATCGGCCATGAGAAGCAGGGAATTAAGAATACATATTGTGCATCCCTATTTGAGTGAACATCCATATGTCTCTTTGATTTGCCTTGTCTTCATCTGTATGTCTCTGGTAGGATTGGGACAAGTCTGAGAACATCCCAGATCCTGACGCTAAGAAGCCTGATGACTGGGATGAAGAGATGGACGGAGAGTGGGAGCCGCCGATGGTCGCTAACCCTGATTACAAGGTAACGGCTAATAATCATAACACTGTGTCTGAAATAACTTTTGTTTGCTACCTACTCATTTTATCCGAGTGTCCAATATCTCAGTATACAATTTTATACCACAAATAATGTCCTCAAAGAAGCCGACTGTGTAGAAAAAATATGTATTTTCCAGAGCGCGTACTCCCCTTTTGGCTAAACATCCTACAGTACAATTCTTCACTATTTGATCGATATGAAAATTACAGTCATGCAATCTGTCAGTGAAGAATGAGTAAATAAAGGAGTGATTTTTGGACACTCCCTGTTTCAACACAAGTAAATATTGAGTTGTAACTGTGCTTAAAAATATTGACTTTACTTACTTGGAATAAAATGAGGGAGCCTGTAAGAACTTTGACACACTATTGCGTTTATTTACTCATTAACTTTAACATGCCATCTGTCCAGCATTAGCATGATATTTATTCCAAATAAACTTCTTAATCAGCGAGTGTATTGTGCGTTTGTGATTGCTCTGACACTAACCACACTGTCTGGGTGTTGACAGGGTGAGTGGAAGCCCAAAGAGATCAATAACCCCGCCTACAAGGGCAAGTGGATCCACCCCGAGATTGACAACCCGGAGTACACGGCCGATTCTGAGATCTATAAATACGACAGCATCGGCGTGATTGGACTGGACTTGTGGCAGGTAAGAAGATACTGTATACGGAATTTGCTGAAATGAGCAAAAACAAACTAGATTAGGAACATTTTACTTTAAAAGTGCATTCTGTCTTATTTTCAGTTGGAGAAGCTGCAAAGTTTTTTTTTTTTTTATGTTTGAGTGTTTCAGTTAGTTGGTGCACATTTTTTTTTCTTATATCTTGCTTTCTTAGAAATAAAGATGTTGAGGAGATGAAGGAGACATGCTTGAAAAATGTAGCTTTTGTCTTTTATTGGATGTGTTTGCATGAAGTACCGGACAGTGAAATGCTGACTTGTTTTTTGATGTAGGTGAAGTCTGGTACCATCTTTGATAACTTCCTGATCACCAACGACCCAAACCTGGCAGAGGAAGTGGGCAACGACACCTGGGGTAAAGCTAAGGTCAGTTCAGCATGTATCCTGCTCGTGCATTTCAGTATGTTGTGCTGTGTGTACACCCTAGTAAACCAAAATAAATTGAAATTCCACTGCACACCGGGATATTGGTATAGACACTATTTCATTACGTTTAAAAATGAGAACGAGCAAACTATGCTTTTCACATGTCACGTCATCACATTTGCTTTGTGTTTAATTTCCTTTTAAATAATCTGGTGCCGATTGGCAAAGAATCACAATAGCAATAATAGGCAGTAACAACTAGATGTAAATATTACGATATAAAATAATAATCCATTACGAACAGAGTAGATATTGAGATAAGATACCATAAACAGAAGGTATTATGAATAAAATATATAGTCATGGTAAGGTACAAAAAAAACCAGTAGAAAATTCATATTTATCATAGATTACAAAGGTATAAATATATTCAGGATAAGATGCATATCAAAGAGTAGTAGAAAAATGGTAGAAAGTTCCTATCAGAAAAGGGTACGTTACAAATACATCATCTGTTAATACATTACATGAATATCGTTGTCTGCAGATGGTTACACGAATGATCCATTTATAATATTTAAATTTGTTGTCTTCACGTGCATCCTCTCCAGGACGCAGAGAAGAAGATGAAGGAAAGCCAAGAGGAGGAGGAGAGAAATAAGCGTGAGGAAGATGACAAGCAGAGGAAAGATGAGGCGAAGGACGAGGAGGAGGAGAAGGATGAGGAGGATGAGGAGGAGGAGGGAGATGAAGAGGAGGAGGAGGAAGAGGAGGAGGGAGATGAAGAAGATCAGGAGGAGGAAGAAGAGGACGATGAAGGCACAGACTCTAAACTCAAGGATGAGTTATAAACTCCATGCAGGAACTGACTGTCTGTGTCAACGAGAGTGACGAGAAGATCGACCCTCATGACTGACACCCTGGGGTGGGGGTGGGGGTGGGGGGGGGTTTCATTTGTTTGTTTACAAAGCAAGGGACTAGGTGAAAAAAAGGGTAATTATTGTTCTGTTTCCATGTGCTACTACTACTACTATTATTATTATTATAAAACGAGGAATAGTAATAGAAAGAATGAAGATGTCATAACGAATGTCAAGACAGGAAATCCAATCCATCAGTTTATACCCAAAAGAAATGTATAAATTGTCATTTGTGTTCTTCGAAAAAATCTGGGTTTTTATGAAGTATAACGATGTGGTGACATGAAAAGCTATATTTGGTATGTGGATGATACCATGAAGATGTTTTGTTTACCTCATGTGTTTTGTTTGTCTTTTTTTGTTAATCTTTTGCAGTCAGTCATGTCTCATTGCCCCCTTTTTAAAAAGTTTGTCAATCTCAAAGGACTTGATATTGCTAGACATCCTTACGCAGGTTATCTCACCTGCTCGTATTTAAACTTCCTGATTTACAAACAAGGGTTATTGTGAAAGATATTTAACAACCCGGTTGAGAAAAGCCGTCGACCGTAGGATGGTAACACGGGGTGCTTTGAGATGAAATCCCTTGCATTGTTTTGTACTGTATAGTTAACACTTTTTGACTTCAATGCACATACATGTAGTCTTGTGTGTCTAAATAAAACTGTGCTGAAACTCACATGTTCATTGACAGCACTCCGGTAGCAGGTAAGCTTTCGTTCCTTTGGTACGCGTTTACTTTGGCTTTACTCATAGTAAGTGTACACAAACCGTTTTTTTTTTTTTTTTTTTGTTTCTTCGTTTCTGGTTCTAATATCTCTGCACTCCTGTAAACCCAACACACTGTCCCAACACAGTCTGAGAGATGACCCTTTTGTAAAAGACACATTTTGTACTAATGGTAGTAATTAAAGTGGGAGGGAATTTTCATGTTGCTGTGAAAAAAATACAAAGACAGGTGTTCTGTTCAATAAAATCGACCAGTAGAAAATGGCTTTTTTTATTTTGAATGCCTGCCTTCACATGGATGGCAACGGCCTGTGTGGCTTTTGTTTTTAGTTGCATTCATTGTTTTCTTGTTCATTCGACTGATAGTTACTTTCCACCACTGATATAAAGCAACTAAGTATAGTTTGTACTTGCATATTTTCATTTTATGCTGCTTTATACCTCTTCTCTATGGCATTCCAGACGGAAATGTACTTTTTACATTTATCTAATAGCTATACTAGTTACATTGCAGAATCAGAGTTACATAATCTGACAGTAATAGTAATAAAATAGTAAACATTGTGAAAATGGCATTTTAGCATATTTATGTAATTTTACTTGAGTAATATTTTGAATGCAGGACTTTAACTTGTAATGGAGTATTTTTACTTTAGTGTCAGGGCGAATGGTTTACTTTCTACAATTAAAAACGTACACATAGTAGGTATTTCATTTTATAACTTTTGTTTAGACTCATTAAAATTATATAAGAACTTTTTTTGGTTTATAGATAGACAGACATTTTTTTTATATATATTTGGCTGCTACAGGAAGGTTAAGCAAATTGCTTCATAAAATATAAAAAATATGAATAATTAAACATCCCTGATTGTTGTATTTATGATTTATATTATGATTTATCTATATAATTTATATATTATTTTTTCAGTCTTATGGTTTGTTTTGGATGACGGGATAATATAATAGTTTGTATTATTGATTTCATTATCAATTAATCTGACAATTATTTTCTCAATCCATCGTTTGGTCTATAAAATGTAAAACAATTTAGATTTTCTGGTGTTTTATAAAGTAAAGGATTGGTCAGTTAATCAAAAGAATTATAGACAGATAAATCAAAGAAGAAAATAATAACTAATCGCAGTCCTAATCTGACATCTGTAGCAGAAAGGGCTACAACTAACAGTTATCTATAAAATGTCAGAAAAATGTGAAAGATATTCATCCACATTTCTTAAAAGTTCAAGATGATGTCTTTAAATGTCTTGTTTTTTCACTGCAAAACCCAAAGATAATCAGTTCAATATATGAAACAGAGAAAATCAAAAAAAAGAGGAAAAAACATCATCATATATGAGAGGTTGAAAAAAGCAACTTCTGCCATTTTTGCATGAAAAATGACTTCAACGAGTAATCGTTTATCAAAAATATTGACAATTATTTTTCTGTCGTTTTGGTCTTCATCGACTAAGATTATTACTTATTACCAAGAAATGTACGAACACAACTCTGTTAAAGACAACATTTAAATGATTGTTTGTGAAGGAACTCAGTTTTACAGATCCAAGGATTAAATCAACTAATCGATTAGTTGACAAAATCGTACAAATGTTTTATTTATTTAATTGTATTGAGTGATTATGTCATTACAGGACAAGTGAAGACAAGTAGCCTACACGGACAAATAAACAGACAAAAGATAATATACCAAGTAAGAGGAAGACACGTGACAAAATACCAAAAGAGAACTTTATTTATCCCGAGGGAAATTGTTGTGCAACAGTTGCAATACACAGTAGGAGACAGTATAAGATGCAAAAATGTACAAATAGTGCAAAAATGTTTTATACAATATATATATGTAGATTTAAAATAAGATGAAATGGTGTAAGGTGCAACATTAAGGTGCAATATTCAACAAGATGAGGTAAGGTGCAGTATTTGAAAAAAAAATTAAAATAAATAAATTTAAAAAAAATAAGAATTACTAAACCAAACTAAGAACTTCTTTATTCTAGCTGCTAGAATAAAGAAGTTCTTAGTTTGGTTTAGTAATTCTTATTTTTTATTTTTTTTGCCAAATACTGCACCTTACCTAAATACATCATAATATGAATGAGCACATCCCTAATTAATATTATGATTTATTTATATTATTTATACATGTTTCTCTCAGGCTTATTGTTTGTTTCGGCAGACCGGATAACTACACATGACAGTTTGCATGAAGTCTGCAGTGATAGCTTCGAGTTGATTCCTGTCGTTGAGATCCAGCTCCAGGTTTTCCAGTGGCCTCTGTCTGTGTCTGGCAGCAGCGCAGCGTGAAAGCAGTGGGAAACAGAAACACTATGGCTGCCACTCTGTCTCTTGGCCAGGTAACACTGTCTTACAACTCAAATCTAACGGCCGCGGACGTCTCATGTCCTCTGTCTCTTCTGCTCGGAGACATTTCAACAGTGTTTGTGTAACTGGACAGGCAGAAACGCGAGCTTACCTCGACCCTCGTCCCCCTTTTTTTGGAAGTTTAGTGCTGCTGTGACTGGGAAAAGTTTCTGCCTAATCTCTTTGGGGACTGCGTAAGGGCGTAGCTAGCTAGCTAGCCTGCTAGCTAACCAACCGCCAGTTAGTGTGCACTGTTGGGCTGTTTCAGAGCCGCTTTGTCAAACTTCAGATAAGCCGCGTAACGTTACATGGCTTCGTTTCGATTGGACGTGTGTATATAATCACGTTTTGTGCTGTCTCGTTTTGCTGCAGGCTAGTTTATGCTGGCCAAAAAGATGTTTAACACGGGATACTCATGTGTGGCTCTGCTGTGGCTTTACTGTCATATATTTGCTAGTAGAGCTTCTGCTAACACTTTTTTCCGCTAAAATATTACACATATTCTACCTTATAGCGTACGTTAGGGGGGGTTCTCTGCTGCTTATGTAGCCTGCTGTGTGGTAAGACTGACTAACAAACCCGTTTATTGCTAATATTAGAAGTAAACATGCTTCTCTCTCCGGGTTAGTGTTTTTCCCTTTGACCTTTCTGTGGTGGACAGCGTTAACTGTTAGCCTGCTAGCTGCTGCGGTTGTTTTTTTGTGTCCATAATGTTAACAGAAAAAAAAAAAACTGGAAATATTGTTAAGAATTGTTTTGCAACCAGTAAGAGGAAGTGAACTTGGTCAGCAGTGCTGTCTCAAAATGTCAGTCTGTTGCTACTAGCCAATTTTAAATCAAGCAATGTGTGTGGAAATACGTTTGTTTACACTGTAAATAAGTTATTTAGCAGGTAGCAGCCAGGTCCAAAAGGTAGCTTAAGGTCCCATACTTGTTACCTGAGCCAGTGTTTCATTTAACCACTGACAGGGGCTGTCTGCCACCAGCAGCTTTGACATTGTTAGCTCTCACAGATGAGTTCAAAAACCTGAGCCGATATCTCTGTGTTGTAAGACTTCACTGATCTGTCAGGCAGTAATACTTGTTTTAAGTGTGCCGTCAGCTTCACCGCCTGAAAATCCTCACTCTGACCTACTGTGTGGTGTCACTGGTGACATTAAAGTGTTTTTTAATGCCATGGGTAAATTAGGGAATTGAAATTTCTAGAACAAACTAGACTGGCAGATCAACTCCTGCACTGTAATGTGTCTTATATCTGCTGCAGTTTTGTATTGTCTGGCTGGAGGAATGATTTGAGGGGTGTTTTTTCAATGCTCACTTAAAGAGTCCCCAGTACAATGACGACATTGTCAACAGCCGCCAACAGTTCCAGGCACACTATTGTGTGTCACAGAAAATAAGTTGTACTGGCCAGAGAAAGATAAGTGTGTGTGCGTGTGTGTGAACGGTTATCTTGCTGTCACAGGCTGTGGTCTTCTTGTGAGTCTTCCTCTGTGCCTGAGCTATTTGTGCAAGTCTGCAACAATACTGACAGATCTTTGCGATACTCTTGTTCTACATTATGCGATGATTTTGCATGTAAATTAGTTTCTCCGTGTAGGGACAAAACGGCGACACCCTCTGATTGAATAGCCACTCCCCTGTTGATTCACAGCTCAGACACTTAATTGCCCACTCCTTCGCTGCACCTGTCGATTATTATTATTTATTTTTTTAAAAGCACAACATCCAATTGTCAGTCTTGGCTATATGGAGCAGGAAATGCTGAGTCTTTCCCTGTTCAGCACAGCAGTGGACGTGTTAACACCGGAAAGGGGGATGTTTAGATAGGATATGACAGAAGGCAAAATTAGCTGTTGTCTGTGGAGTGACGCCCTGTCGAAAGCTGACCATCAGTAGCCTACATCCTGAAATCATTACTCACTCTGCTTGCAATTCAGCAGAAACCTTCTACATCATCGTGACTCGATGTTCAATGTACGGTGTATGACACATACGGTTTGTCTCCTGTCAGGTTTTGCCTGGAAGCACCCTGAATTATCACCGGAATTATCTAATTACTAGTGCTGAGACGATTGGCTGATTGAAAACATTTATTTTAGACAATTTTGATAATCGATTTAATTGTTTAAGACATTATCGAGCAAACATGACAAACATTTACTGGCTAAAAGTATCTGGGTGTTTCACTGTGTTGGTCACCTACAGCTTTGGAATCTTGCGATGAAACTTTTTCTCGATTTTTCTGGCATTTTATAAATGAAATGATTGGTCGGTTAATCAAAAAAATAATAGACAGATTAATTAAAAAAGGAATCGCAGCCTTAATTTGACATCTGTAGCATATAGGGCTGCAACTAACAATTATTTTCATTATCGATTAATCTGCAGATTGTTTTCTCGAATATTTGATTAAACATTTGGTCTATAAAATGTCAGAAAAGAGTGAAAAATGTCCAGTTTTTTTTAAAGTCCAAGGATATGTGTTCGTAATGTTTTTTCAGTCCAAAACCCAAAGATATGCATTTTAATATGATATAAAACAGAAAAGCAGGAAATTGCCACATGTGAGTGGCTGAAAACAGCCTTTTCTGACATTTTTGCATGCAAAATTACTTGTTTAAACGATTAATTGTTTATCAAAATAGTTGGGGATTATTTTTGTCAATCGACTAATCGTTGCAGCTCTAGTAATATACTGTTGTGTCTGGAGTTGTCATGTTGCCTCATCCTACCTGTACGTTAGCCTAATCTGTATATGTTCATTGTGGAAAAACACTGTAGAAAGCCTTGTGTGTCTTCTTTCATGGTAAAAACAGGTCTTATAAGATCTTATTCTTTGGCACTAAATGAAATGTTCCAATTGTTAATTTTGTCTGAGCAGTGATCAAATTCACTGTGTTCATTTCTCCCTGGCAGATGCTTTGGGCCGTTGACCAGCTGTTTTTAGACATGATGAAAAGTAGATCGGAATTTTAACATATTGGTTATAGTCTGTGTGTCTGCAGGCGCCATCTGTAATGGATCAGTCTTTTCTTTTTTGAAAGCTGCCTTGGCTCAGTGAGCGACACACTTTCTCCAGCCAGCAAACACTTGTTGATCATTTGAGCATGTAAACTACACGATTGAGAAAGCATTTTTAAGTATTCATTTATTTTCTCTCAGGCTTTTTTTGAAGGTAATTTTAAGAATTTGAAAAATGTCGTGCACAAACCTTAAAGAGGCCACATGAGCACACCTAAGTGGGGCTGTTACAGTTTTAAAAGGTGCTTTAAAAATGTGGTAAAAGTTTTTGCTGGTTGGATTCAGTCTGTAACCTGTCATTTGTATATTGTAATTATTTTTCTTTCTCTACAGCTTTCCAGTGGAAATCCCATCTATGACAAATACTATCGGCAGGTATGCAAATATCTTCCCAAAAACGAATCGATTTAGATTAGGCCATAGTGTTTTTTATACAATTGTATATCTTTCACATACTTTATACTTTATTCAGGATCCCCATTAGTTATTACCGCGGTAACAACTATTCTTCCTGGGGTCCACCCACCGCCTAAAAGGCAAAACAAGACATTAAAAAATCACATTCTTGACAAATCCACAATATCAACAAAACTAAATGAAATACAAATAAGAGAAAGTCTCTCACAATTATGTCACATTAACATTACTTGACTATATCAAATAACAAATATAGTATAATAGGTATATAAAAGTACTACTTCTAGTAATAGTAGTACTTATTGTGTACCTAAATTAGCACAACAATTATAATCAACCTTCACATACAGGTTATCATCTTTACTGATTTCTTTCTTAATTAAATTGCTTAAAATGTGCGAACAACATATCGTGAGGTAGTGATTACATTGCTATGTAGTCAATTTAAGATGATTTGACTGTTGCTGAAGTACGAAAAATAACAGATGAGGGATATATACTTCTATTGAGAAAATATGTTATTAAACTCTAAACTAGCTTTAGCTGCTTGAATGAAAATTAGTGTTGCAGGGAGCATTGATCTCTCTTATCTCCTTTCAGTTCCGGCTTCTGTGTCCAGTAAAGGAAGTATCTTATAAATTAATAATGTTTCCGTTTGCCCAACATGTCGGGGGAGCTCACTGTGAGCCTCATGAAAGACTTCCAACAGATCCAATACCAAACTAATAGACTGCTGAGAAAATAGCTCTGGTTTATTACCAGTATTAGTTCAAGTGACTCGGAGACTCCTCTATCCCACAGGGCAACTCTCTCGGTTTTCATTTGCTCTTTATTTTCCTCCCTCTTTCTTCTGTTCAAACATATGTTTCAGTGTTGAGGTCTGAAGCTATTGGCTAATAAGACATTATGTATCTTTCTCAGCAGCACAGATGTGTTACTGATGTTTCTGAGATTGTATAAAACAGGGGACTTCAATGTTTTTTAGACCAAGGACCCCTTAGCTGAAAGAGAGACGGAGCAGGGACCCCCTACTGCATATGTCTAACATATGACGTGTAGGGCGGCCTAAAGCGTCATGTATAAACAAACCTTTTTATGGTGCATACAATACTAAGCTATTAAAATAACAATACGTAGCCACTAGCTCGTCCTTTATGGATAGGTAGTTAGCTCAAATGATTGCACGAGGATTCATGGGTAACAGTTAGACTATCATCAATGTTGTGTGAACTAAATGTTTATCTTTGCTAAGAATATGTTGGGTTCATGTTACTTCAATGTGTATTTTCAGACATATTTAACATTTTGAAGAAAAAGACTAAAACAACTACCAAAACATTATCAAGCAATACATTTTTGACCCTCCCCTGTTGAAGACCCATGCTATAAAAGCTTTAATAACGTGTGTGTGTGTGTTGTGTGTGCGCAGGTTGATCCGACTGGCAGTGGGCGGGTGGCAGCAGCTGATGCCGCTCTCTTCCTGAAGAGGTCGGGCTTGGCGGACTTGGTCCTGGGGAAGGTGAGCAGAGATCAGTGCAGCGTCATTACGTCTCTGTTGTCTTTACTGTTTATGTTGAAAGTATTAAAAGTATAAACGCTGTCTTTATCCATAGATTTGGGATTTGGCCGACTCTGAGCGTAAAGGTGCTCTGAACAAGCAGGTATAAATGCACCGCGGAATTGTATCATAATGGATTTGTTTGTTTTATGTGCATCAAGTGCGTTTGATCACTAGATTTACGTCACATAATGTTCACCTGTTTCCCTCAGCAATTCTTCATAGCGTTGCGGTTGGTGTCCTGTGCTCAAAATGGGCTGGAGGTGGCACTCAAGAGCCTTAATGTGGGTGTTCCTCCCCCAAAATTTGTAAGTCACAAACATTAATTTATTTAATATATTTTTTTATTAAAACTTAAAATAGAATATTTTTTTAGAAGAGGGTTTAAATTTGTACTTATTTTTTTAATGAAGTTATTTATTTTTAACAATTGCACCATCAGCCCAACATAGTCTGAAACGGCTATTTTGCTTGTAAATGTCTGTCTTTTTCATAAATGTATGTTTGTTTGCTGTCTGTTTTTACCTGCCCAAAATCAAATTGCCTCTATGGATTAATGAAGTTGCACATTGAATTGATTTGAATAGAATTGAAGAATAACTGAGTTTTGTTTATCTCCAGCATGACACAAGCAGCCCGCTGTTAGCAGGAGGAGCGGCTGTTGACTCTCCCTGGGTCGTCAAGGTGAGGCAGCTAAGTTTATTATCTTTTTGTTTCTCTGTAATGTGCCTTGATATCCTTCCTCATAAGAGAACCACTACAGAAAAAAGTTATTCTTTGAATATAGTATTCATCCACAGAGTCTATGTAAAATGCTCAAATATGACCGACATTTACAGCCGTACAATGTCGATACTAATCGTTCATACACACTTACTTGTAGCGCCTATACAAACCTAAAGGCATGCATGTGTTCTGCTTGACACACACAACAATAACAGTTCTAATAATTAATTTTCACAGCTGATAAACCTGAATTTCTGTTTCTTGTTAAACTTTCTGGAAACACGTTACTGTATCCTTATTCAACAAACAGCCTTTTCTTTTCCTAAATTCATTTTAATAAAAGACACATTTGTGCATGTATTTATTAAATTAACTGGTTTAAAGTGATTAAATAAACAATGTATTAATAAGGAACTAGTCAACTGCTACTGAAAATAACTTGTTAAATCAATGTAATGAAGAAAATTAGTTATCAAACAAATAAAAGTTGCCTGAACCAGCCTATTGGATGTCCAGTAAAAGATCAATCCTAGAGGGATCATCAATGCAATACCTAAACATTATTTACCCACCTGAACCTGAAGAGCTGTCTGATGGGGAATTTCTCGCCTTCATGGTGGTAACTGTAATTGTCAGGCCAATGTTGAATGAAGTCCGCCTCCCTCCACAGCACGAGTTTGACCTCTGCTCCATCCTACAATAACTTTTTTTCTTGCATCTGATAAAATACAACAATGTAATAATAATAAGAAGAAATGAGACTGAAAATTGCTGAACTTAAATAAAATGTTATTTATCACTATAATTGTCTGCATTGTCACTCTTTAGAGCTGCAATCTGTCTGCAGTGCACTTATTAAAAAAAAACCCTACAGAATGTAAAATAAATAGTTTTTGTGCACTTAACAGCATTCATCAGCAGATTGCAGCATTTCCTTGTTTCTGAGAGAAGAACATTTGTAAACTTGCTTAAATTAAAAATAAATGTAGAGGCATTCCTTGGTGTTGGCTCAGTGAAATACTATAATAATAAATAATCGCCCTTGTGAGCGCATGCATCGAGCGATGCAGATTATCTTAAAATGTCATTGATGAGTCTGCCACCAAACGTTCCCTATCTCCTTGATGCAGGATTTTATTTAAGTTTTTATTCAATTATTTATTTTTAAGGTAGCTGCATCAGAAAAACATCAAGTTTGAATCCTCCATCTCTAATCATTTTACATCTGTTTTGTTTTTTTCCCCAGCCTGAGGAGAAGAAGAAGTTTGACTCCATCTTTGAGAGTCTGGGTCCAGTGGGAGGGATTTTAACGGGGGACAAGGTCAAGCCCGTCCTGCTCAACTCCAAACTGCCAGTGGACATCCTCGGCAGGGTATGATCCCAAAACAGGACACTTTTACAATCTATTGACAAAGTGATGAAAAATAATCATGCATGCGAAGTGACACAAGTAAAGAGAGAAGTCCTATGCTTTTAAAAATAACAGAAGAAGTGAATAGTTACCAATTTGTGCAGGAGGCTTTAAAAAGCCCTAAGTAGTTAATTAAAACATCCCTTTTGGGAACAAAAAATTGTACTCTGTTACATAAGATTGTATATAACACAATGTTTTCCATATGTTTAAGTATAAATGATAACAAATAAAACAACACATTGCAGAAAGTAAAAAAGAAAAATAAGTGAAGTCAGAGAGGAAGTGAGAATTAGCAGAGTCGAGTCTTCCGGAGACGCGTGTTGTTATGTATCATACATATATATATGCGTACGTAACAATAATGTCTGTCTGTGTGTTGAAGGTGTGGGAGCTCAGTGACATCGACAGAGATGGCATGTTGGACAGAGATGAATTTTCTGTGGTAAGAAATGAGCTTATATCACAGATGGAACGAAACCAGATATAAGTTACAGTTAGTTAGTTTCAGTTTAAGTTTCCAAAAAGGTGTTTTCCCTAGTTTCCGCTATCTTAATATTTTAGCTCCAGGAATAGATTTGAAAGTTCATACACTTTGTATTAGGGCTGGTCCTTTCAATGGAATCGCACCGTGATGAAATCATATATCGACATATCGTGATACACAATTACGTCGTCCAAAATCAATAATAACAAGCAAATACCAACTAAAATTTATCCGAAAATTTGGTGTGAAATATTTTGAGTGAATATCATTTGAAGAGTGCGGTTTTGTTTTTACATCACCACTCAGTTCAATGCAATTAACAAACGGTGTGTATATGGAAATATTTATGAATTTGTTCTCTATAATTTCTCCTGAAAATGTTCATTTTGCACTTAAGTTCTTAATTAAATGAGAAAATACTCAGTCATTTTTATTTGTCAGGTATTTAATTAAGCTAAAATAAGCTCGACCATGTAGTTATTACATATAGACTATTTATTTATGAAACATGCTATATCGTGATATATAGTGTGCTAGATTTTTGCCATACATGTGTTCTTATATTATACATGCAATAGGGAAAGCTATTACAGGCTGTGAGCATCATTTCTGTAGCCCTGATTGAGACGAATAAGACATGTGGAAGAAGTGTGAAGCCTGAATAACTACAGGATGTTTTATTGATAATTGTCTTTTTATCATTGATTTTTGTTGCCCTTTCCCAGGCCATGTATCTGGTGTACAGAGCCCTGGAGGGGGAGCATGTTCCCATGTCCCTACCACCTCCCCTGGTACCACCCTCCAAGAGGAAAAAACCCTCGGTGCCTCCCGTGATGCCACTGTTACCCTCGCCCCCCTCCGTCAAAGACGGTCGCTCCTCCCACGCTGGCTCTAAGACCATGCCCCACCCTCCCAAACCTGCCCCAGCTCCTGTCCCAACACCAGCAGCTGCCCCTGTGAGTACGGCACCCGTCTCTCCTGTGCATGCAGTGCCTGAAAAGCTTTTGGATGTTTTATTGTATTATCACGTTTCTGCAACAACAAACAATTAAAAATGATTTCAAACTGGCTAGGTCAGTGTGTTTTTCTAAAAAACAAGACGAGTGGGAGCGTGACGGTAAGTTTTGACTGAGTGTTGTGTAGTCTGCGTAGGTTGTATTTAGTTATATTATGAAGCATCTATCGTGCTAATTAAGAATGTGTTTTATTGCCTGTGCAGTGGGTGGTGTCGACAGCAGACAAGGCAAAGTATGATGAGCTATTCAGCAAGACAGACGGCGACATGGACGGTCTTGTGTCTGGACCTGAAGTCAGAGATATCTTCCTCAAGACCGGGCTTCCCTCTGCCACACTCGCACGTATCTGGTAGGCAGGGACGGCAAAACTCCTGTTAAGCTCCTCCGGCAGCATATAAAACGATATCTGTTGAACAAACACACCATGAAACCATTTTTGTTGATGCCAGAGTACATTGTGTTGAAATTAGGCTGCAAAATCTACGTAAAATCTCAGGCTGTGTTTCTACAGTTAAAAAACATAGAATGGAAAATTAAATTGCACTTAGGATCGTGTTGATAAAAGATGAATGTCTTGTCATTATCTATTGACAAATAATGATGTCCTAGGTGATACTGGTGCAGGATGATAACAGCAATTTGTCAGCACTGCATTGCGTGCTGACACATCTCCATGATATTGATTTTTATCTTCACACAGCTGATTAGCTTCTGTCCTGTTGTGACTGTCCTGATGTGCTGGCCTCCATATCCGCTGAACACGATGATCAGTCAGGCTATCGCCAATAGTCGCTGCCGGAGGTGTAAATCTTTCCCTCTTATGTAACCTGTCTCTGTTTGTGTTCTCAGGGAGCTTTGTGACATCGGAGACATCGGGAAACTCACCCGAGAGCAGTTCGCTCTGGCGATTCATCTAATCAATCAGAGGCTGACTAAAGGACTGGAACCTCCGCAGACTCTCTCCCCAGAGATGATCCCTCCATCTGACAGACAAAACATCAAACAGGTGAGTTGTTCAAGTCTGTGAAAAGAATCAGGGATGTCTGGATCTTTATTTAAATTTTATTTTTGTCTCCATTGGCTATGAAGATGTGCCTGATGTTACAGAAAATGAGCATATTTCTGCAATTAAAAGGAAACTTGATTTGAAACTCATGCATCCCTGATAATAAGACTAATGGTTTCTGGCAGTATTTTTTCTTTTTATGCATAAAAAAATCTGTTATGCACTTCCTTCTTTTTTTTTCCCTGACTGTACGTTTACTTGTAGGGATTGCTTGATACCACTTTTTCTATTTTTCTTTCTACTTTTTTATCTGCCAATATAAATCCAATACCTTTCTTAAACAACTAATCTGTTAATATACATTTGTATGGATGCACTTTACTTAACCAAATCATCTAAAAAACATCATGAACAAACTATGGAACAAATACATAGCCCACAACATGACTCAGTTGTGCAATACTGCTTCTGCTTTTTATTTAAACTTTTTCATACACAGAACTTTTAGCAGCATGTTTGATTGGTCAGCACCATTCAAACAATAAAAATGAAATTTAAAGTGGATCTTTGTGAAAACGTTTTAATCTTAAGAACTATTTTCTAGGAAAAGAAATACTTTTATTCTGCACCTTTTTTTTTTTTTTTTTTTTTTAAATTAAAAAAATTATTATTTTTTTTTTATAAAAGCTCAGTGTGTATTTGTTTTTTTATAACTGACTCATTTGTATATTTTTGATAAAAGTTAAATTAAATATCTTGTTTAATTATTTCGATTGACATTGTTCCTTTCTCCTGTTTTTGTGCTTTTTTTTTTTTTTTTTTTTTAAGCTTGCCGCTATGTGTTTTTCTTTTCCAACTTACACTTTAATGCTTTTCCTTCTGTGTCCTCTCTTAACATTTTTACATTGCATCCACTTCTCACGTGCAGTGGGATGATCCTGAGTGAGTGAGTGTGTGCGTGTGTGTGTGTGTGTGGTAGTTTTAGACTCTGGGGCATCTCATCACTTTGAACAGACTGCCTCTCTTTGTCATCTTTCCGCTTTGTCTCATTGTTTAGTTAATCCTTAAATTCATCATTATATGCCTTGGAGGTAAGCTGACAAGAGCAGAGGTTGCTGTTTTAAGTATTTTGAAATGCTGACCGCAAATCATCCGGTCTGTAGATGCAAATCAATCAGCTAAATTATTGTAATGTAAAGTATCCTCCCAGTATCATTACCCTTGATTCAGTCTCCCTCCCGTCCCTGACATTTTGTGTCTCCATCAGTGGCTTCATCTGTGATTTTGGTAACGCCATCAGTTGTTTGTGCTGTGACAGTTTTTTCTCTTACACTGCAACGTATGTCATAAATCTCTGGGATTTTGATTTCTGTTCTCTCTAGTGTTGCAAAATGAGTCTATAACTTCCATATGTGATGAGAGGTCATTCTTAGCCCACAGTTTACGTTATTCTGCTGTTTTACCCTCAGAGGTGGTTTTAATCCTCTTGTATCCTCTGCCTCGCTTCCTCTTCAGAACAACGTGGCTAACCTGGCAGCTGACTTCTCTGCTATCAAGGAGCTGGACTCTCTCAGTAACGAGATTGTTGAACTACAAAAGTAAGCTGTTGTTCTCATACTTATTTATTTATTTATTTTTTAAATGGTAAAAGCAATGCATATTCTTACTGGAACCATATCGGTGCAGGTTATGTCAGTGGCTGTAAATCTTAAGTTTCATCACGGTACAATATTATAACGATTATTTGCACAACAATACGAAATCACAAAAATCTGCCACGATATGATTTCGATTCAATTCAGGGGCTTGCGATCGATATGAGATATCATATGCCCATTTAACACAATTCTTGCTCACTATAGAAGGCCACATTTCTCATGTTTAGGTGCAAATGTGTTTTTTTTTTTTTTTTGTCAGTCAAGAATTTCAAAATAAGGGTTTATATATGCGATGTGCATCAAATGTTATCAAACGTAAAGATACATTTTTAGTGCGAGGCCCAGCTTATATAAATGTATTCTTGTATGACTATTGGCATAAAAACGCAGTCTGCCATCAGAGCAAGTGGCTATATGTCTGTATCCTCTACTGACCAGCAGGAGGCAGTGTTCCCCACAAACTGAGGGGACTGGGCTGCCCAAATATATCTATATATCTGGAAACAAGTGATTTATCTTAACTGCTGGTCCCTGATGAAGTTGTTTTTTGTCAGCCACACTGGGCAAAAGAGTTTAATACTGGTTAAAGTATACAAGATTATATAATTCACACTCTCAGACAATAATAAATAAACGTGTTTTTGCTGCAGGCTCTCAAACAGCAGATGGCTATAAAGCTGAGTTATGTAGCTGTTGTTTGAGAGTGAAGTGGAAAAAGGACTTTATTTATTCTTCCACTATTATATTTATTGGTCTAAAAACATCTACCAAAAAAAAACAAGTTAAACACTTTAAAATTAAAGTCCACTTCATCTTTAATAACAAAAGACTCGCATGATGATGTGTTTATCAGTATCGGTTGTTTTGGATGTTTTGTTTTGGAACGAACAGAATTCAGCTTCCCTTTTTCATGAAAACTGAGAGTGAGAAGTGAGAAAGTTGGCCTTCCACCCCACCCCCCACCTTTTTTTATATATATATATATATATATATATATATATATATATATCAAACACACTGTTTGAGGAAGGAAGGAGAGGTAAGAAAGATGGATAGAAGTGGAAACTGAGTGAAGATCAGAGCTTCAGACTGGCAGCAGATTGAGAGGAGCTTAAAAAGATGATTCATGTTTGTGACTGCTTCAAAATGTGGCCACAGCCTTCTGCTCGAGATGAGGAGGAGGGAGATGATGATGATCATGGGTAAGAGGAGAATGGGAGTGATACTCGGCTTGAGTTGACTGTAGGTTTGCTGGGAGAATATGTACCGTTGTCAAGGGAATTGTGCATTCTGATGTGAGAGGAGAGAGAATATAAAAATAGCTGCTGTTATTTTTAGTCTGTGTTGGGGAAAAAAAAGGCAAAGGATTTTCAAGGTTGATGCCGGTTTCTGTTTTTTAACTTCAGCAATCTAAATGTGAAACTAAACAGGAATAAAAGAGTGTTGTGTTCTGTATTGCTTTTACACAACAAATGCACTTAATGGATATTAAATGTTACCTTTATGTTTTACGTTGTATGAATACTTTTATCAGAGCTGAAACAATTAAACAAAAATGTATGTGCATTTGTAAATGCCATTATTAGACTACCCTAAACAAAAGGGTCGGTCAGGATTGCGTATATTTGTAAGAAGTTTCCTCAATGTTGTTGGTTCTTTGCTTTTAGTGTTGTTTCTTTTTTTATTTTTATTCATTTGTTACAGGGCTGTACCGAATAGTTTGAAGCTTCATTCATAACGGTGACATTTGAATTATAAATCAACATTTGAATGCTGCGTGGCTTTTTTAAATTTTAATATTTTTGCATGTCTATTTATTTTAAACCTGGTGTTTCTGCATTTTTTTCTGCAAACCTGGTATTTCTGCATTTTAGTATGATTAGGCTACACTAATATTATTAGTATAGTGCTCTATATATATATATATATATATATATATATATAAAAGATAATTATGTTAAGGAAATCCAACACAATCCAATGTTGAATATGAAAGTCTGCTGAACCCACGTCTCCATACTGAGGTTTCCTTCGTAGCAAAAATTGCAGTTATCTTCCTGCGTGTTATAATGATGTATGTCAGTCATGATTTAATGATAATTTTTAATGACTTGAGACAAAAAGAGTCTTGTATCAAAAACATTGACTGTAACACACTAAGTTCAGTGTTTCGCTCTTTATGGTTAGTAATAGTGGAACATTTATTAATTGCCGGTTGTACACAAGTCAATATTCCTTCCTACTCCTCACTCCACCCCGTTACATTTCCTCTCTGGCTGGGTGGAGGAAAGAGTGAAGTAGAGAGGATGAACATACAGGCAGCACAAATGATGGATGTTGTAGGTTGGCTCATCATCACTCGTCCCTCCTCCCTTTCTTCCTCCCTCCTTCCTCAAGGCAGCCATCTGCGTCTCACTCCTCATCTCTCACACATTTGACTGAGCAAGCACATTCTCATTTCCTACAAAACTCACCCTCATCTCGCATCACGACACACACACACACACACACACACACACACCCACCATCTTTCTTCATAACACACACACACACACACACACTCACACACCTGCTGTAGCTGCAGACGTTCAAGCGGCTCTCTCTGTACTGAGGAGTTGAGATTTCAGGACATCATGGTGGTTCAGGGGGAGGATGTAGTGGTGGTTCAGGGGCAGGGTAAAGAAGGCTCAGTGGAGAACTGGCTGGGGCTGGGTGGGCTTGGAGTACCGGGTCTACCCTCTCTGTCCTTGGTGGCTAAATACTCTTGTCTCTTGTGCTGGACCCCCAGGGAGAAGATCTCTGTGGAAGAGGAGATCAAGGAGAAGGAGGAAGCCATCAGACAGCGCACCAGCGAAGTGCAGGTAAGGTCACGCTGCCGCCGTTTGTCTGCAAGTTTGTCTCTGTTTCCAGAGCCGGGGATTTATGGGCAGACAGAAACGATGTAATGTTCCTAATGTTGGAACATAGCTGGTGTATGAGCATGTATAAAAAAATACTGGTCAAAAACAAAGGCGACAGTAAGAGCCCGTACGTACTAAAGCAGTTGTTCACCTTTTTCGTGATGTGTATATACTGAAGGAGGAGATCAATAATACATTTGGCCGCCGGTCCTAGACGCCTGTTCAGAAACACAGTTAATGTTTCTCAGAGAGGGAGAGGCTGGTGTCCTTGTGTAGGCGTGTCGGCTGCCTGCTCTGAGCCTGAGAGATGGGGCTCTATTTTGGGAGCTGATGGTTTAAAGGGCCAGTCTGCTCCGCTTTTGGGAATTCAGTCTGACACTGAAGTGTGAGGGTGGATCTCAAGGGAGTCTCACGCTGATGTAGCTGAATTTCTTAGCTGCACTGCAGGGTTGCCTCAAGTGCTTTTGGCTATTTATACTGTATTGTGTTTTCTAAATATATCATTCGAATCAAATATTCTGTCGTGAGCTGTGCTGCTACCCCTGCTGCACAGACTGAGACTTGCCCTGCAGTGTTTCGTAAAGGTTGAGAATTTATTTTTGGCGGTCTCACGCGGTGGCTGGAAGCTCTGACATCCGTCACATGAATGTCAGTTGCATCCTGCATTGTTTTCACAAGCTGAAAGCACTTTTCCAGTGCTTTTGCACGTCGTCAAGTGTCATATTTGAAGACTGCCGAATCAATACAAGCTCTCAGCTACATTTCCACAAATGTTTGAAAAGGAGAATAATGCACACAAAATATCCTTTATGGTGGGTATGAAAACAAATCTAGTTGTGTAGGCCAGCCATATGTTGTTTTACATAACCCTTGACTGAGGTGAAATATGTTCTGGGTAACGCTGGTATGTCCTATATGTCTCCCCTCTTTAACTAGTTCCCTTGTGTTGCTTTTATGTATTGTTTTCTAACATGTGAAATTGTTTTTATGTGAATCTGCTTGTGCTACCATCTTGACCAGGACTCCCTTTTATCTCAATGGGACCTTACTGGCTAAATAAACGGATAAATTAAAAATATAAGTTGTACATACGGGTAGTCTCGGGGTGAACTAGTAGTTAAGATGAATTCTACAAATTGTCATTGCAACGTCTCTGATTTCCAGCCAGAGACCTTTTCAGCCCTCTCCCCTCCTTTTCTGTCATATACTGTTTTACAGAAGCTTTTCTGCAGTATTTTTAGTCGTCCATTTAAAGAAACTGATACACAAATATGTCACACTGACTGCGAAGTGCACATATTATTAATTCATGTCATTATGCAACCTTGTTGTTTTTGCATGAAGTATTTTGTGTACCTACTGAATGGTAGTATTCATTGTTAACTTGACAACGACATGAAACATGATGTAGATTATTTGATATTTGCCTCTGATCATTAGATTATTATGCCCATATTTCTGCTCTTTTTACAAAATAATTGACATCCACATGACCTTCACTCATTCCTTTTTCTTTTCATCAAGTTTTGCATGTATTTTGTCCCTTTTCTCAGTCTGTCGCAAGTGTAAAAAAAAAAACAACCTTATTTTAAATTTGCGTGTGGGATGTTTTTTTTATTCCTCCACATTCTTAAGGACCCGAAGGTTTAAAGAGTCCCTTGTTTTCCTTTCCTTAATTATTCACATATTAAATCTGTGTAATTAAAGTTGGTTATTTGAGCTCCCTCTTCACCTCTCTCCTGTTTCTTTTTACCACACTTATTTCCTTCTGTCTCCTCTTTGGCTTGGTGTCTGCAGGACTTGCAGGATGAGGTGGGGAGGGAGAGCGGGGAGCTGCAGCGGCTCCAGGCTCAGCGTCAGAAGGTGCAGGAGGCCTTGGAGGAGCTGGACCAACAGAAAGGATCCCTGGAGGAGCAGTTGACTCATATTCGACAGCAGACCAGCCAAGAGACCCATCTGGTCAGCGTTGTAGAATTTTCTTCTCATGACCGATTCTTTTATTTCAATACTGGAAAGCTATGTAACTACAGAAATGACTGACCACTAGCACATCAGTGTATACATTGATGGACCATTCCAGTCTATGACTTTTTCATAATGCTTGCGTGTGTCACAGATTTCCTCGCTGCAGTCGGAGCATGAGGAGCAGGAACAGAAGATATGTCAGTTTGAGGAGGAGCTGGTGCAGGCCCGAGAGGAGCTCCTTGCTCTGCAGGAGGAAAGCAGGATGCTGCAGGAGAAGGTCCAGGCCGCTCAGGAGCAGCTCACACCTCTGCAAGAGTCTGTCCGCGACTCCTTCACACAAGTTGCACAGGTCGGTTTGTCTGAATCTACTTTCTCCGCAGAAAATAGGACCTATGTATTTATTTTTCTCTTTCTCAGTGTTCTTTCATTAGATTTAACTTGCGTGTCTTTTTTTTTTTTTTTTTTTTTTAAGTCAATGCTGGCTTTTATCATCATTTTATGCTTACTTTTTTAATGGTTTTAATTCACATGCCTTATTAATTCTTACTGGTCGGTTGCTGATCTTAATTATTTAAATCTTGATGGGTTTTAAATCGCATTTATTATTCATGCGTCTGTTTAATTTTGTGTTTACTTATGTCTAATGTTTTATCTTACACTATCCATATAGTGTTTGTGGCTGGAGCTCACGCTTTGTGTGGCACAGTGTGCTTCCACCTGGAATGAAATGTGCTGTATGACTACGTTTTGCCTGCTCAATCTTTCAATCTCTCCACATCCCTGCTCTCTTAGGTCCAGCAGAAACTGAACGACCTTCAGGTGGAGGAGAGGTCAGTGACTGCCCAGCTCAGCTGGAAGAGAGCCCTGGAGGACAGCTCTCCTGTCATGGTCAACGGATCAGCAGGCCCCACTGCAGAGCTGCACCAGGGGGACCTCTTCCAGCAGGACCTCTTCCAGGAGGACCAGCCTAAAGAGCTGAAGGAGGAAGAACCAGCTGCTCTCTGCTTTCAGCAGAAAGAACATTCAGATCAAAACGAGAAAGGAGTGAACGAGGAAGAAGATGAAGAAGAGAAGGAGGAAGAGAGTCCAAAGACTTCAGAGGAGGAAAAGTTTAAACACGATGCCTTGGATGATCTCTATACTAGTTTAGCCTCCTCCGAGTTGATTTACAATAATCTGTCGCCCCTCGCCAAGCCACAGGAGAACACGGTGAGAATAATAAATAAACCGTAGTTATCAATCCTTTTTGTAGATGGAAAGAAGCCAGTATAACGCCTACAACATCACTTCCAACTCTAACTTTTTAGTTTTTATTGTGAAAACCTCATAATAGATTGCTGGAGGAATGAATCATAAAACCCGGAAATGAGTCAGCATTTTTGCACTTCTGGTTCCCTTTTCTCAAAGTCAATGTTTTTTTTTTTTTTTTTTTTTTTTTTTTTAAACGGGGTTTTTGGTTAGATGCCTGAAATGAGAGTTGTGGTTAACACAAGGTTAAGAGATTTTCACGTTTTTGTTCTACAACATAAAATCCGTCAGTAAATACCTCACACGTGAATATTTTTACTTTTTATATATTTTTTAAATGGACAGTTGCTAACAAGTAGTAAAATGAGACTACAGAGGTTTAATGCCATTAAACACCGAACACAGAAACTCATCTACTTACTAGTCCGCCTTTACTGTCATGTTGTGTTTATACTCTCGCTCTGGCAAACTATTCTATACCAAACTGTAAACTATAATGTCTAAATTCTCAGAATATGTCTCTAAATACTTTTTGCCGTGTTTTCCTATCATGTGTCCAGGAACACAGAAGCCCGACACCTGACGTCTCCTCAGAGGTCATAGATGTTTCAGAGGAATCGCCTAAAGAGAGCCCACCACAGGTAAAGACCTTTAGTAATTAAAAAAAATAATGTTTTACACCCCTTTTGCTTAACCTAACCCATGCGAGGTTATCAAGGATTAAGTTGTGTATTGTAAACGCAACGTTAACATCATTTACCGCAGTGTTCAAGTTTTGTCAGCAGAGCAATGTCGCTGTTCAACAGGTTGCATCACCAGAGCCAGAGAGCAATCCGGAGCCAGCAGAGTCCCCTGAAACCACGGCGTCCTCGTTACCACCTCAAGTCGGCCCTCGCTCTATGCCACCTCAGACCAGCCCCCCCTCTCTGCCTGAGATGGACTTTTTCAATCCGGACCCTTTTACTGACCGTGAGTCACCACAAACATCTAAAGATTAGTTAGTTACAAATAAAGTGACTTCATATTGAGGTTTAAATACTGATTTAATTGTATGTATTGTACATTTGAAAGTGTTTTAAGTACTTGATGTGGTTAACATTTTTTTTTTTTTTTTTTTAATTGTATTTTTTTGTACCAAAGCCTCAATGTAGATGGGTTGATCATATTTTTTTATCCTCATAGACGATCCATTCCAAGATGATCCGTTTGGAAAAGCAGAAGTTGCAGGTAAGTCCTTCAAATGAAACCCCTATATCTGAAAGTGATGAACAGGCAAACTAATCTCTTTCATGTAAAATAAATGCTTTACTATGTATTTGATGTGACATGAATCAAGTCTACACTATCAAATGTTCATATTCTGTATCTGTTGCTGTTTCTCTTCAGATCCTTTCGGAGGAGATCCGTTCAAAGGGTCAGACCCCTTTGCTGCAGACTCTTTCTTCCAGGCCACCGGCGCCCCCTTTGCCTCAGACGACCCTTTCTCTGCCTCAGCTGACCCGTTTGGTACCACTACTGGCGTCCCAGAACCAGACTTGTTTGCAAGCAAGCCGAATGACGCAGCAGCCGCACCAGCAGCAGGTCCAGATCCCTTCACCTCCAAACCTACCAATCCAGCGTTAGCAGCCAAGGATCTGTTCAGCTCCACGGGGAACAATATGGCCGATTCTGACCCGTTTGGAGGCAAAGTGAACGCCACCGGGGAGGCGGATCCATTCGGTTCTCAGGACGGAGGGAGCGATCCCTTCAGTGGCCCCTCCCCCTCCTCTGATCTGGCCGTGGTGAGTAGACCTGCTGTACAACCCGGACACAACACACTCACTCCCAAAATATATTGGGAAGTTATTGGGCATGTAAGGAATAAGATGGCATCAATTAAATCTCAATCATGACAGTTAACAGGCTTATATTTTTGATTATTACCAGTTGAACATCATATTTTTCATCATATAGCTAAAGTTTAAAGTAATAACACTAAGTAACTAAAATGGCGCATTCACATGCCTCTTAGATGGTCCTATTTCCCGTGTTGGGAAGTTTTCTTCCAACTTCAGTGTGTTCATGAGCTTTAAGTCGTAATGTGTAAACAAAGAAGATGTTTTGTATTTTATTGCTCAAAGCGTTTAAACAACACAATATTTATTTCCGAGTCGATTCTACATGGGGGGGGTGTTTACATGAATTCTCCCAGTAGGTAACTCATTTTTCAGATTATTCCGACACAACATGAATGCAGCACAAATGCCCTATCTAGCAATGTTAACGAAGGTTTAACATGATTTGTGTATTCACCCTGTGATTTGGATCCGCTCTAAAGTTTAATGGGTTCTTCCTTGGCCCATTCTTCACCCTTCCACCAAGTGTCATGAGAATCCAATAGTTTTTTCATAATCTGCTGACAGACAGACAAACAATCCGTGCCAAAAACATAATAACAGAATAAAAATAAAAGTAGTATTGTAGTAGTATAGAGCAGTCTTTTCTCAGAGTGGTCCCACGAGTGCCCCCCAGTGGTCAGTGAGTATATTGGTAAAATGTCACATTTTAAATTAATATATTATAAGTTTAAAAGTGTTTCTCACTTCAACTGTTTGAAAAGTATTAGTATAGATTGTAGCAAAAGCTTGTATGTAAAAAAAAATACTAAACTTTCATGAAAAAAGCTTGTATGTGAAAAAAACCTTAATTTTCATAAGTAAGTTGCGGCTCTGTTTGCTTGGACATAAACTCAGTAATAAATGTAGTCTACGTTTCATATGATGTGTAAAATCTATCAGCATTTACCGTTTAGATGTCATATGAATGAAATGCTTGTAGAATCCGTAGTTGTATTTGTATTGTTGATTTAATGTGTGAACGAGCGATGTAGAGAAGGTCACATAAAGCTCAATATTAGCCTGTAATGTGTAATATACTGTTGGAGTGGTAAGCAGGCCGATTGTTTTGGATATTTGAGGAGTTATGTGGTCCGTGAGGGTTTTTTTTTATTGGTTAAGTGGTCCTTGGTCTGAAAAGGTTTGAGAACCCCTTGTATAGAGTAATGTTTTATCTGTATAGTTTGGTTTGTGTGCAACCACTGAACAAAAATATAAACCCAACACATATGGTTTTTCCCCCCTATTTTTCACGATTCACTATGCACACAAAAGGCATATTTCTCTCAGATTTGGTCACAAGTTTGTTAAAATCTGTGTTGGTGAGCGCAAAAAACAAAAAACAAAAAACAAAAAACAAAGCCACTCTAAAATGTGCAGTTATCCTGCTGTTTTTAGCCAGGTCTCCCAAATCCAAAGAGTAATTAAAAATAATTAGAAAGTGGTATTAAAAAAATTAGTTACATTTCTTGTTGTTGGTCAAGGAAAAATGTATAATAATAATAATTAAACAATCAAAATGTGAATTTAGGGAGAATAAAAGTGATGAATGGGATCTGCCGTAAAGTTTTATTTTATTTTTGTATAATATGCTTCTCTTGTAGTTCCAATTATTAACATTACATTAACATAGTTTATTGTACATTATCCTAAATACTCTATGTTCTGTTTTTTAGAAGGACACTGCGGCGTCCAATGACCCGTTCGCTCCAGGTGGTACTACAGTGAACGCCAGCTCAGATCCAGGTATGACTTGTGTTGTAGCGCCACCCTCTGGGGACAGAAGCCGCTGCAGCTGTGGAAAATATTCAAAATACATTATTTACAGCGTCTGTGTAAGTGTTGCCAATTATATATGCTCAGTGACTTTCACATGCCCGTGTGTTTCAGATCCGTTTGCTGCCGTGTTTGGTAATGAATCATTTGGAGGGGGCTTTGCAGATTTCAGTGCTTTGACAAAGGTAATGAAGAGGTGTTATTGATGCCCTGTGCTTCACCTACACAGTGCCGAAACAACACCATAGTCGTAGTAAAGCATAGAGTGAAACGCACTGAATATGAAGTCGAAGTAGAAACGGTTGCGACACAGTGAACTCACTTCTGCTGTAAAACCAGATCATGCAGGAAGGCTGTGAGTGAGTTGAGTGTGTTGTGGTTTTTGTGAGGAAATAGCTCGAGTACTGTTACCTAATTCTCCCCTTGGACACTAATCTCATCATTTAGTACATCATCAAGCAGCAATATTTAATGTGCAATATCATAAAATATTGGAAAGTGTGTTCTACGAAAGTTGCCTCCATATATTGATTAATGATGCCTTTATATCAGGGTACTTTTGCAGTATTTTTGTTAAACGGCAAATCTGCACTTAAGGTACTGTATGATAACCTTAATAAAGTGTTTACCGAATTGCAAAATAGGCTGCTGTGATTCAGTCTCGTATATCCAATTATTATTTTTTTGGACAGTATCGTCACATCCCCACACACATTATGTCGTCAGCGTGAGTGAAGTGAAACTCGAAATTTGTAACTCCTCCAAGTCCAAAATAAATTGTGGAGGAACAAGCTTAAAAACAAGGTTTTGAATACAAGGTCGGGTAACTTGGTGCAGTTTTGGAGAAAATGTGAATTATTTAATATAATCAATGTTTTATTATGAACATATATTTTTATTTTTTATTTTCCATGAAAGAAAAGTTACACACACGTTTGTGTATGCTGTCAATTACATTTCAAAGAAAGAAAATTGGTAAAACATCTCTACTCCAGTAGCAACTTTCCTGTTTTTAATGTACTATATACTGTACTAGGATTCTGTATGTATTTGATTTGGTGTGAACCTTCTGTTTCAGTCAAACGGTGCTGACCAGTTTGGCATCAACAATAAGAACCTGTTCCAGGACGACAGCCAGTCTGTCGGCCCCGATGTGCCCCCTGCCCTACCCCCAAAAACGGGTACTCCAACTAGACCACCTCCTCCACCTCCAGGTCAGTACTCGCTATGAAAATGGGTTAGTCATTTTAAATAAAACACTCTAGTAGTATTATATTCAATGTTAAAATATGTTGGTTCATGCTTGGTCTGTTTTTCTGCAGTATGTCTAAAGCCCACTGGACAAAACCCCACTAACATTTGGCTTTTGTCTTCAGCGGGAAATCTTACAATCTGCATTAATTCCCAGGACTAATAACTCTGCTTCTAGGGTATTTATTGGCTCCAGCTCCCATCGGCTTGATGGAAATACGGCACCTGGGTGGACACGCTAATATCGCCCTTTTTTGCGGCGCGATGCTATGTGACGTGCTATGAAGTGAATCTATAATAAATCGGGACTTAATATAAGGAAATATAAGGATTTGGACAATTATGATCATTTATTAACGTATAAAACATACATTGAATACGCTCTCCTCAAAGCCACCAGACTTCATTGACAGAGAAAGTCATTTCACCTCACTGATTATTGTAAAACATAATATAAAACTGAGCAAATCTGTCTTTGTTAAATATTTTCACTGTTCTCTGGTTTTACAGATTGAAAGAGAGATTGAATTAGTAACGGATAGAAAAGAAAAAGAAACCACCGTAACAGTGGTAACATTAAAAAAAAAAAAAAACAGAAAGGCATACTCGTCTATCGGCTGTTTTTTTTTTTAGCAGGTTTCCCAGGTGTTTTAAATTTAAATTTTTTTTTAAAAACCCTGCATATACACGCTAATTTCAGTGGAAAGAAATGTATTATTTATTCTGTGTGTCTGTATTTACACTACCTGTATGTGCATCTCAGGTAAAAGATCGTCCATCTCCAGAACAGACTCGTCTGACTCCTTCCAGCGACGAGGGCCCTTCCTCCAACAACCTTCAGGAGACTTCTCCTCCTCAGCCTCCTCCCTGCCTGCCAAGGATCCTTTAGCCGACCCATTCGCCCCCTCCTCCCCTCCTCGTCACAACGTACGGGAAGCTGACCGATTTGCCAGCTTTGACAAAGTGAGCACATCCCACTCGCCCTCTCCCTCACCTTCACCTGACTCTCATTAGTCGCTGCCCTCTCTTCTTTTTTTTTTCCTGCTAAAAAAAAAATCACATTTACTTGTTTAATTAAGTCACAACCACCAAGCAAATCAGGCCAGCTTTATAAATCACTCCATCCACTGCCATTTAAAATAAAATCCCAAAGAAGTGAACCAATCAGTTTATGTAAAATGTCACATAGTTGCCGGTTCCTGATGCTACATTGATTTATTTGATAACCTCGTTTCCTTGAGCTAAGCTAACATGAGCTATTAAATCTTCCACACTTGAGTTTATTTTTCTTGCAACCTGTCTGCTGCTGGTGTATATTTTAGCTCTTTATTATGACTGCAATAGGTTTTTTTTGCCATGTAAAGATTCTTTCTACTTGTAATTATTTTTAGTTACTGATTTATATTGGGATTGCACTTAATTTAAGCCCCATGATTGAAGTTTCACTGTCTTACTTTATGAGGAAATGTACAGAAATGTCATTATAGTAATTGTAGATACACTAATATATTAACTATGCAACGTGTTTGTAGTAATCGGACCCGAGCTATGTTACATATTAATTCATTTTAGACCCCTGTCTTTATGATGGAAAGTGACTCCTAATGGTTGGCAGTGAATGGAGAGATGACAGGCTGCTTGTGTTTGGCTTTTAAAAGCTATCCCAACACTGACATTACAGCCTGTGTATGTGCACCTTTCATTCCTTAATGAGATATACATTTTTATTGCAAACCGTTCCATTTTATGCACCCTTTTACACTGAAATTGTATCTCGGGTAAATTTCAGATTGCCATTGGTGCAAAGTGCATATTTTTTTGGATCTGACCAGTGACCGGGCTCAGAATCAATATGTTGCTGAGTTTGCAAAATTGGGACGTAAAGGCATTAAATCGGTTGACCTTGACTAACGAGATGCATCATGAGTGAGATCTCATTTCAAACGGGAAGTTTCATGAAGGTATTTTTTTTTTTTTTTTTTTTTTTTTTACAAACTCAGAGTTAATATCCCCTTGAACAAATTTCTCGAAACTTCTTTAAAAAAAAAAAGAAAAAAAAGAAATTATGCATTTAATAATTTGTTCTCACAAGCAAGAGCCCGGTTGCTGTAATAATAATATTTCTTTAACCAAAAAGCAAAAGGGAATTACAGTTCTCATTAAAATGTGCAAGTAGTTGTATATCCAAAACAAGTTATTAAAAAAAAAAAACAACAGGAAAATTTGTCATTGTACATTGATCTAAACATGGGTTGAGCCCTTGTTAATACTTCAGGAATAAATTGGTAACATTATAAAAAAAACAAAACTTTTTTTTTTACCCTCTATCTGTTGTAATATTGCATAGAAATGTAATCTCACGCTGTGAATTTGGGATGGATGACTGATATTACGAGTCTGTACTGATTCTAGTGCCGCTCGCATCACATGACTACGCCCGCATGTCCCTGTTGACCCCTGACCTGCACGCACTAACTGTGTTTGGCTCTCATTCACTCATACCACTGCCTCAAATCAGGGTTTTATTTTCTTTCTTCCTTTACACATGCCGCTATTTATTTATCCAAGCATCCATCTGAACATCATGGAGCCCCTAAAGTTAATATTTCTTTTTATATTGTGCGCTCAAGTTAATTAACTTGTGCGAACAAGATAAAAATATATCACCTTTCGGGACTTTAGGCGCTCCATAGTTTATCTATCCCCTCAGTTTATTTTTTTAGTTCATTCAGCCCTTTTCTGGTCAGCAGTGTGTTGCAGAGACACAGATCGCCTGTATTCTCTCTCTGTCACTTTGCACCTCTGTCAAAAAAAAGTTTGAATAAAGAGTTGAATCAAGGGCACCATCTCTGGCCTCTATGTGCATCTATGACACCACTCTCTGCGAATGCCTGAGCTTTTTAAAGGACCATACCGACGTTTTTGCATTTTCAGTTTATTTAAGTTGTGTCAATATATTCTTACATTGCTGCAAAAAAAAATTCCAAAGCATGCTTTAACTCTAAGAATATTTCCGAGCTTACAATCAGCCTACTTTTGTTCGTCAGTTCGGTAATTTCTGCTTTGTTGTGCCACTGTAAGCATGGACAGATTTAGAACACTTTGCACAATGGTGATATTTTTAGTTCATATTCATATATTTTGATACTGTAGCGTATCAATGCTTTCAATAATCTGCAGAGTGGTCTGCTTTGGTAATGTTCAGCAATGATATCAAATTTAAGAGGATTTATACAATATGGGCTGAAACATGCAAAAACACCAGTGTGGTCCTTTCTAGTATTTTGACAGAATCTCATCAAATCACACCAGCAACTGAAAGTTAAGAGTTTCTTTAAGTTTCGCATCATTCCTCTTGCTCAGTACTTTTAATAATGTCTGATTTCATTCATATTCAAAAGCAGCAGTGGATTGTAGCGCCTACAAGTAATAAACGCATGTTCTCTACTAAATCCGTTAGATGTTTCTTTAATGTTCTCATCATGCATGTTCTGCGCCACTCTACACCAAACTCATCAGCTCTAAAATACCTGCTAGTGAACGTCGTCATCGCTAGCTACCTTCATTTGCATGTGTGGAAACGCACTGGATGACCTGTGATGCTTCTGTCTGTCGTTCACTGAGTGAAGAACCTGTTGGCACTTTGCATGTCCAGTGTGTAATGATTAACTGCCTGAGCCAGCGCTCTGTGTATTTTAAAGTTCTCCTCCTTTGTTTTTTGTTGCTGTTTAACCTACAAATGTCATTTTTGGTCACACGACTCCCTTTTGTTCATCGATGTTGATCCCAGCTTTCACGCTTGCATCCCATTTCAGTCCCTGATCACACAACTGATCCACAACATGTGTAGTGTGAAAGACTGTCACTCTTCATGGTCATCTATGATCCAGAGAAATTTTGATTTATATGGCTTGCTGCTTTTTTATTTATTTATTTTTAAACATGACATTTTGGATTTATAGACCAGTTGTTTTTTTTTTTTTTTTTTTAAATACCTTTTTTTTCAATATGAGGAAAATCTGCCATGGTGGCAGGTGACCGGATTTTTTTTTTTTTTTTTTTTTTTTATACCTGCCACAGCCAACATTTACCCTGTATTTGACAGACTATTCCCTGGACACAAATAAATGTTAGCTAACTACAAATTAGTGTTATTAGTTACACGTGCATTTCTCCTGCTAAAGACGTATCAACATTTCCTCTTTGAGAAAGGTCATAAATTCGGTCATAAAAGAGAGAGAGATCTGACTCTACTTTACCCTCATTACAAACATTTTTTCAGCCAGGAAGTGCTCAATAAAAACCACAATCCAGTTAAGGATTCCTTTCTCTGTGACCTGCTGCACCACCACTGATACACTGGCATTGACAATATTATCGGTCAATTGTGTGTGTCCCAGGGGCTGAGATCCATCGTGTAAACTGAAACCTCCCTGGTTCATCCTCTTTACCCTCATTTCCCTAAATATCCTGGAATAAAGTTCTCCAAAATAATGTTGCAGCACGGAAATGCCAAAAATACGTTCGAGGTCTTTCAGAAATGTATAACTTTTTACATGGTTTGTCCTCCGCAGAGCTCTGTAAGGTTTTAATAATGATCATATTAGGCACGGCAAATGTATTTATGTAGCACATTTCATACCCAAAGTGCTTTACAGAAAAAGCACAAGAAACAATTGATAAACAATAAAAGCAAACTGAGTAAAACAATAAAAAAGTACATGGAATGAAAACAATTAAAGAAACTTTCAAATTAATTTAATTGGATTAATAGCCAAATTTAAAGGACTTTTGTTGAAAAGATGTGCATGTTATGTTTAGTCAAAAAGAAAATTAATGTTGACCCCTATGTTGTTCTCTGATATATTGATATTGGCCTCAAAAATGGACACAAAAACCCCGCGAAATGTAACACAACTATCAGTTCCTTTATGAAGCTTATAATGCTTAATGTTAACACCATGTATTATAGGTTATCTGGAAAAGTAAGTTTTTCTTTTTTTTTTATCATTGAGAATCTGTTAACTGTATATGTGTTTGTCTGTTTGTGTCTCCTTTCCCCTCATATTTCTTTGCATTTGTGTGTTTTCTCCTTTCCTCTTGTGCGTGTGTTGTGTGTGTGTGCGTGTGTTTTCTGTGTTCATGGAGCAGTATCCGACAGAGGAAGACATGATAGAGTGGGCAAAGCGCGAGAGCGAGCGGGAGGAAAAGGAGCGACTTGCCAGGCTCACCCAGCAGGAACAAGAGGACCTGGAGCTGGCCATCGCACTCAGCAAGTCTGAACTCTCCTGAGGAGCCCGTCTCCCCCTCCTTCCTCCACTGACCTGGCTCGGCACGGCACGGCACAGCCTGGCCCAGCCCAGAAAGCACCAAAGCAGAGTGGGGACTGTACAGGACTGATTCAGCAGCGCCTGCTGACCCCATGAAGAGACTTTCTTAGAACCCATCTCTGAGTCTCCCCAGACTGTTCACAACACTTTTATACTAAATGTCACCCTTCCCTTGAGTACCTGTCACTTAATTGCGTAATAAAGACAATTTTACTATTATTACTACTATTTATTGTCTCACTGGTCACGAGGCTGTAGGTTTGGTTCAGATTGAATTTACTTTTTTTTTTTTTTTTTCCTCAATATAATTTATTGAACAGGACAGTACGAAAAAAGGGATAAAGTGGATAAGTATACACAAACATATGCACACATTGTATTAAATAAATCAAATCAAATGTATTTATATAGCCCAATATCACAAATGACATTTGTCTCAGTGTGCTTTACAGACTGTACAGGATACGACCCCCTCTGTCCTTAGACTCTCGCACCGCACAAGGAAAAACTCCCTAAAAGAAACTCCACAATTAAAGGGGAAACATGTTATAAACCTCAGGGAGAGACTGAGGAGGATCCTCTCCCAGGACGGACAGACTGTAATAGATGACCTGTGTACAGAATAAACAACATAGTAAAAATCCAACATGATTTGATCAAATATGAAAAAGATGGATCCAGGAGGATGTTAAAAAAGCTTCCCGGTGCCTCCATAAAAAAAATATATTAACGTGGGCGTCGGGCAGGAGCAGAGCAACAGGAGCAGCCACGATTCATGATCCAGACGTAACCTTTAATCGTGGCAACCTGCCAGACGAGAGACAGACACCGGGGATGAAGCCCCGGATGGTGAGTTAGTAACATGCATTTAAGGGACATGAATGCTGAGAGAGAAAGATAAGGAAAGGAGGGGAAGAGAGGAGAGAGGTGTAAGTCCCCCGGCAGTCTAAGCCTATAGCAGCATAACTAGGGGCTGGTCCAAACAAACTAACTACAATGATTTTAACTATGTGCATGTAACCATATTTAACAACAATAGATATAATTTGCTTCATATTTTTATGCCATTACATGACAAAAGTGTCCAAAGTTGGTATTGGAGTCAGTCCATTTCTTTTTATGTGTGAAATGTTCCCAATAATAAAAACCAATTGTACAAAAAAAATTCAATCTTTGTCCATCTCTTTGTCTTCGAAGCTAAGAATTGTGTCTTTTCACTTTAAATGGATCCTTTGCTCTGTCTTCTTCTTTTATAAAGTCCACAATATTTTTGTGTAAATACAATCCACATAGATCACAAAGATATTTAATATCCAGTCTGAACCTCTCCAACACATGTTTTACTAAGACCTCCTTTACATTATGACTAAGAGTCAACCATAGTGCGTGCCAGTTCAGTTCCCCATACAAGGATGCCCAAAATATTTCACCAGAGGCCTGTATTACGAATACACAAATTCGTACATACACGAGTAACGAATATTACTATACTACGACGGTGGTTATAAACTTGTGTATACACATACACGTGTCAATACATATATACACACGTACACATACACTTAAACGCCTCTTTCAGGTCTTGATTTGTACGTACATAACGGTTATAACTGAGACCATAGGTCTTTAATACAACTGCAAGCTGCAAAACTCTCACTCACCCTTTTGTGCACTGGACTTGTTGTCAACTGAAGCTCAACGGTGACTCGGATATTTGCTTTCCTGTGAAATTAAGCAGTTAAAACTGATAAATACACCTGTCCACAGGAAGCTTTGTTGAGCCATGTTCATGTCATATTTCAGTCTCTGACTTTCACACACATTTGATGGAAAATTGATGAAATCTAGCAGTATTCTTAACTGCCCCATGACCAACTCTACAATCATACGCTGCTCAATGTCACTGAAAGTCAGAAGTAAAGAGTGACAATGAATGGTGCTCGTAGGTTGTGTGAAGGCTGGAGTTAAAGCTAAATTACACTTATTTCTTGATACCTGGACGAGCTCAGTGACACTGAAAACTCCTGATGTCACAAAAATGTCCTGGAACTCTGGACCATCTGCAGAAACACAGCAGCGTTTAGACACTCTGCTGCGAGAGAGCAGTATAACGTTCATAACCTTCAGAAAAAAAAAAGGAAAATATATATATATATACAGTATATATATATATATGTGTATGAATGTGTGTTTGAATAGGTTGTAATGCACTTTCAGCGATTATAAGTCCTATATAAATGCAGTTCATTTCTATATATTATATATAATGGTATGTTAGTTGTGCTTGAGTACACAGTGTTTCTCCTGCACAAAGACATTTTGGTGGCTTGCTTTTCTGATTTGTTTCCCTTTTTCCTTCTTTCAGGATGTCGGTTTTGTTTGGTGGTTCGACTGTCCTCCTGATCAGAACCCACTCCTGTACGACTGGGACTGCGAGAGAGAGAGAGAGAGAGACAGAGAGAGACAGAGAGAGAGAGAGAGAGACAGAGAGAGACAGAGAGAGACAGAGAGAGAGAGAGATTTCATTGATTAAAACACTTTCAGTGATCAATAAATCAGTGACCAGATCGACAGTCACAAAGAGAGATTCGGCTGAGAGATGTAAACAGGCACACTTCCCCAGGTTTCTCTCAGCTGGTTACAATGTCTCGCGCATACTCGATCATCATCACTGTCTACTGGGACATTTAGGTGTACCATGGTCAGGACGTTTCAGGAAGTCCCACGCTGTCCCAGTTTGCGTCCACCTGGTGCCCTTGAAAAGCCATCACACAGTGCTTCCACAGCGCAGCCAGAGAGAAAGTGGTTGCAACAATAGTTCAGCAGCAGGCAGACTCAGCTGATGGGCATTTAAACACTGTCCCGCTGAAAGTGTTGTACACATAGTGTGCCAGTAGAGGGCAGGGCATAGTCGTACATTACACACAGGATCATTTTCATGGTGGACATTTAGACTTGTCACACAGTGGTAACTCCTGTAGAAGCATTAATAATGGCTACTTTCAGTTAAAGTGCGTGGATCACCGGTGTCTTACTGGACCACATGAATGGAACACAAGCCACCATTATTTGTTTCAGTTGGTGTATGTCTCCACCAGCACATGACTAATGTGTGTCAGAAGTTACTGTCACCAGTATGCAACAACAAGTAGTCTAACTACCAACCCAGCTCCCAACAGCAGGAAACTCACATCTGCAAATCCTGCACACACAATATGTGCGGACTGCCATGAGCCGAGCATCGAGTGCACTGGTTTCCACCATAAGTAGAGCAGGTGTTCGGGGAATGTGCATAAATGTTCTTTCAAACCCAGAGGCAAACCAGAGCCTTTGGTTCAGGTGATCCTTCGGGAGTAAAGTCTGCGTGACCGTGTAGCTCTGTTTGTATAAAAACAGGCTCTTCAACATCAACAGTAAAAGATGTAACTTTGTAGTATAATCAGAGTACTGCTGTATCGTAAAAATGTAATTAAAATGATACTCTAATGACTTCTGGAGCACTCTTTGAGAGTGTGTGTTGCTGACAGTCCTGTCTCTGTGAGCTCGCCCTCAGCACATCCTGCATGGCTGTTGATCACGGTGTATTCTGCAGTCAGTTGATATGTTATGTACTGTCACTAGACCCTCAAACTGTTAGTGAGAGACCCTCCTACAGGCCCCTGAAGCCACAAAATACAAACCAGATGTGAACACTGCGTTCTGTCTGTTGTTTTTCGACTCAACTCCTCGCTGCATTAAACATATTTATACCAACCGACCAATGAGAGGAAGAACTAACAGCAGCTACGACTATCATTCAAAAACATCCACAGGCCTCTCCCAGAGCCATGACAAGAAGTAGCTTCTTAGAAATCAATTAATAAACCAGACGTCTATTCTCAAATGTAATCTGCGTCAGGTATCATCCAATTGAGCTCGTGGTGATGGACATTCAACATTTGATTTGACTCTTTTCTTCTCTACAGTCGCATCTGAGCTGTTGACAAAGTGTCTCCCTACCCTACTCGAGTATAAATGATAAACACACACCAAAGCATGTTGTCCGCTGACGAACGCGCCACCAGGGGGCGGAAAACACATTTGCCGGTGTAACGCCAATACGCCCCGCTCTCCCACACGGAGGCGACGTTGCTCCAAACTTCATTCAAAACAGTAGGAGTTTAAACTTGACTTGTTTACCGTCAGACATACTTGTCGTCTGCTGTGTGGCATACACTTATCTCCTGTCTAATGGTCTTATGGCAAATTCGGCGCTCATAAAATACTCAAAAATGTCAACATAATATGAAGTTTTATAATGGTTTCACATAGCCGGCTTCCACCCTGAAGTGTGTTTGGCGGAACGACGCCTGCAGGGAGAACGGGCGAACTGATTGTAAAAGTTCAGATTGTATTAAAGTGTGGGGTGTTTCGCGTCCCGTGTTGTGTGCCGAATGCAAGAGTGGATCCTGACAATTCAACATTGTTTTCAAGTCGTGGTGTGCCATATATGTACATTTGCCAGCGTGCAAGCGATATTTTATTTGACAGTTTTCTTAATGAAATTCAGCGACATATTCTCTCCACAGACAAACGTCATTTATTGGACTATAATAATGTTCGGACGCTGCTTTAAACTACAAGACGGAGAGAAATAGAGAAACAGTCTTGCTGATATTGAGAGAGCTTTCTGCTCCATTTTCTTTTTTTTCAGTGCGTCTTTTTTTGGAGAACACGAAACAGCACAACAAGAGGAAGGAGCACCCTGCTACCTTATTGTACCCGAGCAGGTTTTGTCCTACCATTTTCGAAGCTGAGCCGCCACCGGGGGAAGTTAAAGTTGATCTCATATTAATTTCTATAATTTTGCGCGTGCCAGATGGAGAAAATCCGTGGTGCTCGAGACCAGAAACGTCGTTCCAGAAACCAGAAACGGGCTCCACGGCAGTTATCCCCCCGCCCAGTAGTCTGCTGCAGAATAGAATAGTGCTACAATCACCTTCTACCTCTTCTGTCTTTCTCTCTCTGCCTCTGTCCTGCACTAACCCTGCTCTGCTCTCACACTCATTCTTTCTGTTCCACTCCCTTTTTAGCCTCACTTTTCCTTTCTCACTTTCTCCTCACTGTCTCTCCCCTCTTCAGTTACTCTTTTAATCAATTTCTTTCCCCGTTTCTTGACTATAACTTCCTGTTTCGCTGTGTTTTATTTATTATAGGCTCATAGATTTGCAGAAAACATCCCCATCTACCGTGAAGCTCTACGATCAGGAGGCCTAGATTGAACCCTTCTACTATCTTTGGGGTCAATTTGATTCAATGTTTAAAGTCTCTAAATAGGAAGGCTTGACATCATATTTTTTTGCCTCATATTTTATGACTTTTCCTAATTTAAAGGTTCAATGCTTAAGATATGCCATAATTCAAACTTGAAACATTAAAACAATGAACTAACATTATCAACAGTGTGGAGAGGTGGAGGTGTTGTGTTGCAGAGATATCCACTGACGTTAGCATGCTAACAGGCCTGTCCTGTCTAGGATGAATAGTGAGACACTGTAGCTCCAGTCTGCCTCAGTACAGTAGGAGAAGGAGTCCAGCTGCCTGACTCGGGCAGACTCAGGGCTTGTCAACATCACATCTAGGATCCCTGCAAGTTTTAATTAAACCCAAAGTGGCAGAAACGAGAATACGGCCCACACCCTCGCCTCGTTACCAACACTGCCAGGAGGCTGCGGTTGGGACCATAAAATAAGAAATGTACTCAAGAGGAGTGACAACCAATGGGATTCTCTTCCTTGCCAAAAGTAGATGTCCCTTCTCTTCCAGTTGTGTTACTCTTTGGCATAATGAATAGTGAGAGGAGAGAGCAGAACAGAGCAGCTGGAATCTGTACAGAAGGTCTGGGAAGAAGAGTGTGCGACAGAGAAGCTACTTACTTTGGTCATCGCCGGATTTTTCCTCTGGCTCCACCCGTAGGTCAAAGTTTTCGCTTATCCAGTGAAATATCTCAACAGCTGGCTGTTGGATAAGACATTCCTCAAATGATAAACTCTACTGACTTTGGTGATCTCCTTTCTTTTACTCTAATGCCATCATGAGGTTGGATTCTTTTGGCTTATTAAAAAAAAAAAGTAATCTGTACAACAATTGGATGAATTGCCATTACATTTGGTACAGACATTCACATTACCCTCTGGGTGAATTTGAAAAACATTGGTGAATCCCAAACGTTGGTGAATCAACAGGCTATTCCGTGTTGTCTTAAAATGACATTGGTGGAATGAATATCACTACTGATAAAACAAAATGAGCATCCGGCTGAACGAATGAAATGAAAAAAAATGGCAGTTCAGTTTGAGTATCAGGCATTATTGATGTTGTCTTCGATTACCAGTGATAAGACGGAGAAGCCAAATATAGGGAATTGGTGAATGCGAAAGTATCCAGGCAACCGGAAAGCAAAGTGGGCTAATTCTTACCTGCTATGGTAAATCAAAGATAAACCTGTACCGACGCTGTTGATTAGAATCATAGTGAAGGTTAGAATATACAGCGAGCCCAACAAACAAGTTTCCCTATTTTGGTGCACGTGGGTTTACTTGACACTGAGCTACATATGAGCAACATTTAGAGGTTATAGCGACATTTGTGGCAACCTGTTTACCGTGCACCAGTGGCCCACTCCTCCGTCTGCCACTCGCAGAAGTGATTAAAGGGCAGCTGTCAGGAAATGCGATTTTATCTCTCCCAAACAGGAGTAGAGCAGAGCTGACAGCAGCAACACTTACGCATCACATGGGATGGGCTCGACCAAGACAAATGGAATTATGTCTTTCTCTCATTTTGTCAAGCGCCTTATCTGTCTGAATCGATGCAGCTTTCTCCTACCCGGTGGTGGGAGCAGGAAGAAATGTGAGTGCAGTCGTTGCAGGTAAGGAGTAATTGGACTCTTTCCATTCTCCCTTTTAAGTCTGGTATAAAGGGAAACTTCTTCCTGACTGGAAGAAAATATAGCGGCAGAGATAACAGTGAGACAGTTGAGTCTTTAGCTCTACATCAACAGTGTTACTGTATGCGCTTTCCACTCCTTCATTTACAAAATGTCACTTTAAATCTTAAATCTGTCTGTGTTGATACAGTTGAGCTCTCCGTGTGTACTTGGAAACTGGTAATATAATCACATAATCATGCAATTCTTGCACAGTACTGCTATATATGAGAGCGGTGGTCAGGTTGTCCAAGAGAGTATTTAAACTGAATTAAACACACAGATTAAGATATAAAAAGAGGCTCAAGTGATGCATATTTATGAGAGAAAAGGAGGAAAAGAAGGAGTTACAGCTCAAGTATGTAAGAGACAAACAATGAGTAACTAAAACAGACCAGGCAACGTTTCAATACGTTTTATATTTCTTCTTTCTGTTTTTACAAAAAAAACACATTTCATTTTAAAAGGTGCAATGTGTAAGATATTGTCATAATTTCAGTTTCAAACATTCAAAAAAAGTACTAACATTATCAACAGATTGGGAAGAAGAAACTGTTTCGATGTTACGTCAAAGACGTCTTGGCCATGATGGTTTAGAACTACACTTTTTAGCCATGGTAGCGACGTGGCTGTAGGAAACGTCAATATTTATACTTTATTATTATGTATTTCCATAACATTTCTGCTCCTGAAAACTAAAGCATGCATGATTAGCATTTTAATGCTTCGGCAGCTCAGAGTACCTCGTTGAGGTTACAGAAAGATCATGGTCTTTGTTAAATATTAAAAAGTTGAAGCACAGCACAAGGAGCGAAGCGTCGACTATATTCTCCCAACCTTAGCTGGACCTTTCGTAGCATAAACCTGACAACACGTGGGATGCGGAATGTGAACTCGTCCACTAAAGCATTCACTCCGACCGCCTACCTTTGACTTCTGTGCCGTATAAAGATGTCACATCGGTGATATATAAACAGATTGTGTAGGAGATACCGTTACCGAAATTATTTAATAATTTTTTTTAGAAACAAAAACATGAAATCTACTGGCCTCATTCAGCCGTCTCAGACTAATAGTGCCTGCTTTAACAATCCAAAATGCATATGTAAAAGGACATAAACATATGTATTCATAGCCACATATATTACACAACAAGGCAGTAACAATAACATTAATCCTAGATGCTGGATTTACATTTTTGAATGTCAAATGCAAAAAAAAGAAAAGGTGCATAACTTTCTATTTCAATTATGTAAGCAGACGCACTTTTATTCACTGTATAATTGTAGTGTTATCAGGCTCTGACCATGAACTCCTCTGCCATTTGGTTTGCCCTTTACATTTGCCAGAACTTCTTGCCTTTTTAAATGCTGAGTGGAGATGAGCAACCCCCGGCGTGTGCGTGCGTGCGTGTGTGTGTTACAGCACACAAACAGGCACAAACACACATTCTCACCTCATTCATTCACATTAGCTGCTTTTCACCCTGCTTATGCAGAAAGCCTCCATTTCCAGGTGTACATTTTTTTCATTACAAGGGGAATTGAAAAGGAGATGGGTACTACTTACTAACTACTTTTTTTGCCTTTCTCCCAGTGATGAGTTCATGCATTTGAAGAGGAGCTTTGTCATCCGGGAATTAGCACTCCATGCATGCACCCTCTCTGCTCTCCCAGACGGCCTTTACATCATCTGAGGCCGAGAGAGAGCAGGGAAGAGAGCGGGCTCAGGGAAGGAGATAAAAAATTACGAAAAGAAAAAAGGAATCCTGCCGCTGCATGCGTGCGTATGCAACACGGGATAAAACAAATATTCTATATATTGATCAATCTTTCCTCAGCCAGTACTTAAAGTGAGGTTTGTCAACATATTCTTCTGTGATTTATTCTATTTCAATAAGATTGGTATTATTTAACCACAGAGCTATCATGGGAGGGCCTGGAAGACAGCACCAACAACGTGTTAGGCCAGTCTTAATGTTGCTCTTAGATTAGTTTAATGCAAGTGAGGCAGTTACACAAAAATACAAGCTGACTTATTTTATGCTTAAGTTTGCAACTCTTCCCCCAGACTAACTCAGAACATATTTCCATGGTAACAATAAA
>CALSCE010010686.1:7175776-7265486 GCA_943593645.1 Bovichtus variegatus | reverse complement strand
TCTCAGTTCATACAGAATAAAGATTGTAATCAATCCTGGACGGGACAAATTCATAGCAATTTACCACACTAATTTACCTATGTGGCCCACTAACAACGTCTCACACATTTCTCAAGAGCATAATTTAAAAAGTTACTTACCCCATATTAATGTTAAAGCCAAAAGGTGAAAAAAATACTTGTTTGAGAAGTGTGACATCATCTATGACTGCATCCAGGTTAGGCGAGCTCTTACATGGGTAGGAATATTTTAATATGCGACATTAAAGGAAGCATGAGGTATAAAAAAGTTCCAACTAAAAATAAGAAATGAAGAATTAAACATCACTTTTATTTCTCTTCATATATAGCACATAAGTTTTATCAAATAATGGCAGATTTTAAAGTATGTGTTAGTATGCAGGTTTCACCAAGTCCAATGTCAATCCACACAAGGACAATATGATATGCTGGAAGAAATCCTATCAAAACAGCTTTGTTTGAACAGATATCAGAAAGATAGCAGCATATAGGGATGACGACTTTCATCTTGGTGCTGTATTTACACAGCTCTTTGTGTATGTATATTTTATTCCCTGTAGTTTCCTTGCTGGGCTCTTGAAACAGCCTTAAAACTAGAAACCTGAAAACTCTTGAACGCGTGCGTCCCTGGTCACCTCCAATGGAACACAGAGGAAAATAAAAATTTTAGGGGTCACAAAGTTTATCTGAGTTCTTACACCCAAGTGACCTTTCTTTCTTTTCAGTTCAGCAGAAGAGAAATTATTTCCTTCCCAGGAAATGCCCTGGAGACTATCACAGGGTCCACAATGTGGGTCTCCCATTCAAGGTCAACGACGTTGCTTTAGAAGGTGTATCTTTTTCATTTGGAGCTAGGACACAGACTCATAGATGCCCACACCTCTACACTGTCGACTCCAGACATGATTATGTCTAATATGTCTAATATACAGTACTGTATAACATCGCATCCAATTGCCATTGCAGAAACATGAATATTATGTATTGTGTTTTTTATTTGTATTTGCCTGTAAAAATGCTATTGTTAAAGCAAAAAAGCTTATGACATGTAGTTGTATGGTGTAGCTGGAAGGGAGGTAATTGTTGGTGACCTTCAAAGTTGCAGCTTCACAGTGTAAGAGCATGATGACTGTAATTATTGCAAGACAACCATCATTGCAAAATGACTAATGTGACCATTAGAGCTAACAACGCGTACAGCGCTCTTCAATGCTTGCCTACACGCAGACATCAACAAAGTCTCACAATGTGACAACGCAGCTAATTAATATACAGCAGAATCAATGTGTACACAAGAGCCAGCTTCGTCCAGGCCACTGTTAATTGAAAGGGTTCTCACTTTCTGTGTCGGCCCTCTCAAGGTGACGGAGCATGTTGTGGTTAGATTAAATATTTATTGAGGGGTGTCATTACATTGCCATTATCATTTAGATCAGTTCATTAAACAACAAGATACACCAATGATGAGACAATTATGGTTGTTAAATAAAACAGGATGAAAAGAGATAAAAATAAGACACCCACACGCACACACCCCCTGTGCAGATGTGTGGCATGTACACAAACACACACATGGACCGCTCACTTTCGAGGTCACTGAGCTGGGTCCCAAGGTAATTGTTGAACAGTGGTTCTTGGCTATGCTTGGAGAACAATGACTCTGATAACCATTAACCCATACTGGGACGTCCAGGCAAGACAATAACTCCACCCTTGCGGAGCCTATTCACGGCACTCTGGGTTTATGTGCTGCACGCGCCATGTTTTGATACATTGGTAACTCCGCCAAGGAGGTTATGTTTTTCGTCTGTTTGTCAGAATTGCGGGAAAAGTACTGGCCTGATTTTCATAGAACTTACTGTATGTTTCACTTTCGTTAACATTACGAGATAGGACAGTCCGGCATTAATGCGGGGTCGGAATAATCAGAAAGAAAAAAAAGTAGTTCCGGACTGAGAAAATTTGCGTGACCGCCCCCTCAAGTCAGAACAACAACTTGGAAACAGCTATCAACATGTTGTTCAAACGCTCTGAGCAATACAGTACATCACATCTTCTTTGTAGCATCACTGTTGTTTCCACATTACATCTTCAAGTTCATGAACACACCAAGGTTGAACCAGCGACTTTCCAACTTGAAATGGGACCATTCAAGGAGAACGTGAATGCACCATTGGCCTTGGAGAAGAACGTGAATGCACCATTGGCCTTGGTGGAGGTCTGCAAATTTCTGAGTGCCATTGTAGTTTGTTTTTTAACCTTGAAAATTGCTGTGTAATTCTCTGTATGATTACATGGTAAGACAGGGAGGATTTGCTCATATAATTGAAATGTTCCTGACAGACTTTTGTTTAGTATCCGTTTTTATGGCAATGACTCCGATCTGATCTGAGATCTGATTCATGATGGGTGTGCAATGTTATGCATTTATTCACACATTTGTTTCTTCCCACACAGCTACCTATGATGTGGTTTGAAAAAAAAAAATCTAAACATCAGCAGCACCCATCTGACTTTGGTGTCAGTTGTTATCATCAGGGGCACAGGCGACACTCAGAGTAGCCTCAGTAGCACAGAACATATTTCAGCCAGGGTTGGAGTTGTGTTTTTAATTCTCATGGGGAAAAAAGGCTATCTGGGATTCCAATGCTACCCCTACTGCTCTCACATGTATTACACATTCCCAGCCTAATATAAAACCCAGGTGGCCCAGGCTGTTCTTTGGGGTTATTCAAGGGCATTCTGGGAAATATAGCCGATCAGTTATATTCACCATAGGCAAGACAAGTAAGCACACCAGAGAAAAAATTAACAAGACCTGAAGGATAAGGCTTGTGTTATATATTGATATAATATTTGCCTCCATGGCATAGAACTACATTGCTTTAAAATAAAAAAAAACATTAAAAACCGGGTAAACAAATCGTGTACATATTCCTTCATTGTGATGAACACAACAGGTTTATTCCTAAACATTCCCAAAGCTCAATAAACTATACTTACTTAACAGCAACATAATGACAAACAAACACAAAGTATATCGCGCTGTAAATGCATCTGCGTAGGATTTTTCTTGGAAATCAACACATACAGTAGATACTGTTTTCTCCTTGAACCCCGCTGGTAGATGTCTTGTTACCTCTGCCGTTGCACGTTTCATCTCTTGCTGTTATTAATGAAAAAGGTGGTATTCACTGACGCACATTATTCAGTGAAACGTTTCTTCAGTCGGAGCATGAGCAGCGCGGGGGGATTGCTCAAAAAATGCAATGATCTACGGATGTGGTCGTTAGAAGAAGAGACTGAAATATGTCCTCTGCTGTGTGTGACAAGTGTTTAATGTGAATTATTGCTTAGCCATGTCCAATGGATCTCCAGCAAGGGCCCTATTTTTAGAAAAGTACTTCTAAGTGTCCACCAGCTTGATGTATACATCTCTGACAGAGTGTGGGAGAACAGGGCACTTTATCTTGATAAGTGCAGCCATTTGATGGTAGTTGCAAAATGTAGCCCATCCATAGAGTCACTTGGCACAGGCAAAATGTATGAGTGCTTACAGATGTCTCACAAATAGAATGATGTCTGAAAGGTAAACATGCTTTTTTAAAACCAAAGCAAGTGTAGGAAATATGGTCTACTGTGAATTTTCTACTTTTTAATAATCTTGTTGGGTCCGGCTTTTATCCATTTTTTTGTGGGATGCACTAATTTAATTCTGTTTTTAATTGAATAACTTGCATAATTCTGACACACTGTGGTTTCTTTGACATCCCTCTGTCTTTGTTGTGTTACTTTTATGAAGCTTCTGTATGTTCTACATCATTATTGTGCATTTGTGGACTTAATATATACTCCCTGTTCATGTATTCATGGACCTCAGGCGGACTCAGAAATGCATTAGTGGAATCTAATAGACAATAACAAGCGAATCAAATAACACATAACCAACATTTCATTAAACCATTCATATGTTAATGAAGCTGCATTTTCCAATTTGAGTTTTGGACCTTGGGAGTAAAAGACATGTCAGGATATTTTTGGAAAGTAAGGATATTTTGGCCGGTCCTTTCCAATTGAAGTTTTAGACCTTGAGTGTAAGAATATTGTGGAATGTGAGGACGTTTTAGTCCCTTCCCACTTTCCAATTTGAGTCTTATAATTTGAGAACAAGGGACATTTTTTTTAAAATGGAGACATTCCAATTTAAGTTGTAGACCTTGAGTGTAAAGACATTGTGGAGTTTGAGGACTGTTTTAGAATCTGATAATGTTTTAGCCTTTATTGGAAAAGGAGGACATTTTGGTCATAAATATTCCTTTTAGTTTTAAACCTTGGCATTGTGGAAAGTGCGGACATTTTAGGAAATCCTAACTTTCCAGTTTGGGTTTTAGAAGATAAGTAGATTTTTGAAAAGTGAAAACATTGAGAAAAATTAGGACATTTTGGCCAGTCCTCAAATGCAAATTTGAGTTTGTAAATTGAAAGCCTGTCTGAATGTGAGCATATTTTTTTCAACTATTTGGAGATTAAGATTTGGTTAATGGGGTAAAATTAGATTAACGTAAACATTGAGGTTAGACATTTTGGGATAGTTAAGGTTGGACTTTGGAGTTGCAGAATACATTATGTCAGTGCAAGTGGGGGTGGAAATCAGTGTGCTGCTACCTTCAGAAGTATCTGCATTACCTTCAATAAGCCACACGTTCAAGGACTGAACCAGACCCAGTGTTGAAATATTACTATTTTAGTTTGGGAAATTTGTGGCAAAATAACCTGGATAATTGCTTCTACCAGGGCCAATTTTAGATCAGTGCAGAACATTACCATATGAGATGCATGTGTTTAATTATCTTGTATCGGAAACTTTTTGAAACTATACAGGGATTTCCATTTGGGCTCTGAATCCAAAAATACGGATTAAGACAGTGCTGTAAAAAATATTCATAATTTACAGGGACCTTAATTACTTTTAGTCATAGAGGTACTAATGAGAGAAATGAAAAGCATACCCATTAAAAAGAGACAATAATTATTCGCCTGTTGAACTAAAAAAGAAACATGTAATCATATTCAGGCTTTGCTGCTGTCAGTTGAGGAAACACAACTCGGCGAGAAACTGAGTGAGACTGCTGTCATTGAATACTTTTTCATTCTGACAGATTGGGAAGTTTATGACGATATTGCAGGTAATATTTTTGTTAAGTGTTATCAGTCCAGTTTTTCATGACACCAGACATGATTCGTTTGCTTTCTAACGAGCCGTTACAGCAAGTGCCAACAATGAGTGTGCGAATAAATAGAAAAAAACCCCACTATACACTTGAATGACTATATTTTGTCCTGTGAAGGTCAAAACTTGTCCCCTTAAAAAAACCTAACAGCCTCTCAAAAAGCTTTTTGAGGTCACCGTAAAGTGGAGAAGGTGATCTTGACACATTTTACAGATTTCTCAAAAGCGGCAAGCGCCAAGGGAAACTAGATATCATTTGTCCGGAGTGAGAAGAGCTCAGAAGTGTTTCTCTGCAAAAGACGGAGGGTGGAGTGTCTTTCATGCTTCGGCCAGTCTTCTTCTGATTTAGATAAGTGGTCATTGGAGGCTTCTCTGACCCAAATGGGTTTCCAGAGTCATTCTGGGTGTGAAGATGTAAGCCTCACCAGGTAAAGAGGATCCGTAATTGGAGTTACTTTAACAAGGCTGTTACTTTGCCATAAATCATGACAAGTGAAAGTCCTGTGCCCTCTATTCAGTGTCCTGAAATAGTGCAGGAGGAAAAATTAACTGTGCTTCGCAAGAACTTTCCTTTTCAATCCAGTGGGGGTTTATTGGATTTTTATCCTGCTGGGCTTACAGTGTAGTGTGTGCTTTGTAGTTAAGCAGTGAAGCTCTGTGGTAGAAATCCTCTCTTTTCATAAATGAAGGAAAGAAAAAAAAAAAAAGCACAATTATGCAGGTACAGCATAACAAGATTTAAAGAAAAAGTTAACTAGGCTGCATTATTTTTTTATTTTATTTGGCATATACTCATTTAATTCAAACATTGCCTCAGTGCCTGACTGACTTTCATGTTAAAACTACTATTTTGTCTTTTTAATATAGACAGTGTTAAAACTTCTGTTTTGGCTGAGTGCTTCAGTTTAAAATGGTTGAGTTTGGAAACATCTGTCAGATGTTACGGGCACTTTCAGAGAGTTCATTCAAGATGCAACAATTATTTCTGACTGTCTCCCGGTATTTAGCTATTTGCCTAAAACTCATACAGAGCACTTTCTGATTTGGCAAAATCCCCAAAGCGTCTACATGCTCAGCTGTGTTCTCTTTTTAAAATAAGAGCTGGTGTTGTCTGACGGTATGGGTCCAATATGTAAACATGCACACTAGTGTTGCAGATTCTCTATCAAGTTTGAGCCTATTTTTTATTATTTACATGCTACATGAATAACCTGGCTATTCAGGTCTTCAATTATTGTTTGTATTCTACCCCTATTGGTGTCAGACTTACATTTTCACGAAAGTGAGTTGAGCATTATTGTTATAATTATATCACAACGGTCAACAGAAGCAGTGTTTGGATGCCACGAGTGCCTCAGCTTGTATGTATATTAAACCCAGGTTAAGCTGTTTATTCATGCTCCTGTAAGCAGGATATGCATAACACATAACCTGGATACTCCAAAAAAAGAGTGTGCACACAAACACACTCATTGCGTCTGTTCTGCCTGATGCATAAGTGAACAGCAGCAGTGGTCGCAGGGTGTCCGGCCACAGAAGGTGTCAGAGAAGGAAGAAACTAGATGATAATGTGATGACGTGCAGGGACTGTGTAGCCACTAGAATAAGGTGAGAGATATCTAATGAAAATAAGACCTCATCTGCCGTTTGGTGCTATAGAAACTCACCCAGTCTGAGAAGTGAGAAGAGCAAACTTGTCTGTACATGCATCTCAACGATCCATCTTCCAGATATTATTAATAAACTGTAGGAAAAGTACAGTGTAAAACCATCTGCGGAAATATTAGACGCTTAGAGCAAGTCCGGAGACGTAGTATGAAGAGCGAAAAGTCTAACAAATACAGGATTTTCCCCCCGGAGGACGCTGTTTGTGCCCCGTGTGAAACCAAAACTCAAGTTATTTTAAGTTACGTTACTTAACAAAGGTAACTAAACCACGATATTTGACTAACTAACCAAGTCGTTTTGTAGCCTAAACTACGTTGTTTTTAAAATTTTTATAGTAACCACGTGTTTACCGCGACCGTAGTAGAGTGTCATCGCTTGACGGATAGGGCTTCCCCAGCGCGTTAAAAAAGTGACGACCAACGTCCGTATGTGATGAGTTGGGAGCGAAAATGGGTTGGAAAATCTAGGAAAAAAACTAAAAATACATCATGAACAAAAGCAAAAATTATGATTGAGCAGGCAGGTAGTGTGCAATAACAATTGTACCTTTTTTTATGTGAATTACATTTCAGTGTGGTGCCATATTAAAATACAGTATAGTTAGTTATATAATGATGGGTGCACTGCTGCAACTGACAAGTGTGGGTAAGAGATCCAGATCGAAGGTTCTCTGTGTGTGTGTGTGTGTGTGTGTGTGTGTGTGTGTGTGTGCAGTGCTGTGCATCGAGCTTTAGATTTACTTTAATAAATCCTCTTTTAACTAAACTACTCTTATTTGCATCTCTGAGAGCATCAAGCTCACGCTGGGCTGTAAAGCATCTGAAAATAAAACTTTGAATGCAGCATAATTAAAGACCTTCAAGGAGGGAGTCAGTTGCCAGCCCGAGACATTTCTGCCCCAGGGGCCTCATACACTGAGACGGATTCAAACAAATTCACATTTATATATATAAGTACAATGCAACATATGCAGATATTCTTAGAAACTTAATTATTTGTGAAACAGCCACTTCCTGTATTGATGCGCCAACTTCTTGTGTTGCCAGAGCTTAGGTTTGTTTACCATCTCGATACCATCTGCACTAATTACTGCAGGCATTGACTACAATACTGTAAATATATATCTGTACAGGGTGATTTATATTACTCTTTATATCATAACTCTGTTGTGCACGTGAAGCCAAGAAACACAGTGGCTTCCCCACAAAAGCAAAATGACACAGCTATGTGACAACTAATGCAGAGTGACTGCCTCATTCACACTCTGCTAGTCTGATTATGTAATTAAATAATTAGTCCTATGAAGACATAATAATTGCAATCACGTCAGGCGTATTGATTAGTTGGTTAAACAACTAAATCATGCTCGAGCACTGTTCAGTCATAGTGTGTCATACAGTTCAGGGTTTATGTTTTCATGAGAGGAAATAATGATGAATGGCTGATGAATAAGCCACAAACAGGTGATACACCTTTTATATGTGAGCTAACTTAATCTGTTGTGTAAAATGTAACGAGATGGAAACACATACTGGGTACAGTTTAGTCTGTGTGCATTTTGCAAAAAACAATGAATAACCGTATTTGTGCACATACTTTTACAGAGTGGTGAGGAGGAAGAAGCCTTTAGTTCCACAAGTTTTCTTTATTACTGTAAATTCCCATATCAAAGTGTTCTTTTAATGATACTGTATCCTTTATAATGATTATTAATATAGAGATATGGAAATCCTCTGATTATTCAACTATACTATAGGTTTGTTAGGACCACAAACATTATATTTCATACATTCTGGTGAATGTGTATGCACCAATTTATGGTGGAAATGTCTTCATGTAAAGGAAAACACAAAATTCAGGCGGCAGGATGAAATATGAAATATATTTGAAATATAATGCAGCAAGGCTCTTAGGGATTCTATAATGCTTTCAGCTATTTATCGTCCCGTAGATCAACTTCATTCATTTAATGTTATCCCTGCTGACTCAGCACAAACGTAGGCATGATTGATTCTTCCCTCCTCTTTTGTGTCTTTTGTTTGGGAAAGTATTATACATTTTATTTAATGTATAAACCCCTTTAATAGCTCGTATGTGTTTCAGTAAGAAATCTGCTCAAGTTCAAAACTTTCTTCACATTCAAAACATATCCCACACATCTGGAAAGTCATAATATCATAAGAAAACATTTATATTACGAGAATAAAGTCAGAATTTCATAAAAATAAAGTCAGAATCTTTCATGATCTGTTAACCATTTTAAACTAAATGGACAACAGTGATTATATTGAAATAACTTTTCATAAAAAATGTTGCTAGGGACAATTTGAGTTCTCGCTGGATATTGGTCGGGACGTGTCCAACCGAGTTCTACGACCTTGTTACAGACACCAACAACTCTTTCAACGTACATATGACAATACTGTGTTAGGATATACTTTGAAACATTACTGATATTACTATAATTTTTTTGGAACATGAACCCAGAATTTGATAATTAACTGACAACTCGATATTTCATCAGTTTTTGCGTGTGCAAAAAAGTGTAATTTTTAGCTTCTGTTAACAGGATTTTAAGGGTATTCAACATGATTTTAAGCTCTGTGATTAGATGTTTCTTACCAAACTGCTCGTTTAGAAGTTGAAGTCAACTTCTTCCTTTAACTTTTTTTTTTTTTATCTACTAAAGCTTGCACCTTTGACTGTACATCAAGCCTGGACCACACAAAAATTTAAAAAATGTTAATGTTAAAAAATGTTACGTTCAAACTTAAGTCTCTACAGTACATGTTGATGTATACATCCTCTGTTGTAATGTTGATTTTAGTGTCATTTTTTTGGTCCCGATTTAGTTTCATGCCAAGCAACAATGGCAAACCTTTAACTGACAGGATGGTGTTTTCTTATCAGTTCATCTGTCCAAAGATAATCTGTACTCAGCTTGTGGGGAAATACGGCTGGTCACTGCCGTACTGTACAGTCTGTAGATACAAATGGAAGGCAACAATTCCCCTGCCTCCCGTGCCTGCCTGCAGGCCATAAAACTGCGTCTGTAGACCGGTTTAATGAGCCACCATGTGTCGGAGGACGAAGGCTTTATTTCAGGAGCCATAAAAAAAAAAGACTCCACATATAGCTCCACACTTTCCCTACCGAAACCTTTGAAATACAAAGACCTTTCTTTTAATCATCTTATTATTTCCTCTAAGGTCACAACGAGTGTAGACTGCACCAGAAAGAATGGTCTGTAATTGCAATCATGATTTCACAACAGTTTACCCTATAATTGTTGTGCTTCTTTGTTGAACGAGACACATTCTAGATATCCTGTGTTAAAGTTCACATGCTCCCGAACTGGATAAATAATTAGCAACTCAGTGGGAAGCAGCAGCTAATGCAGCAATTACCTTATCGAATACCTTGATAATCTCTGAAAGGTTCCTACAGGTTCAAAGGGAGAACTGCTGCTGAGAACTGCTCCAATTTGCTATTCATTGACTTCTTTGATTTAGGCACTGGTCCGGAGCTCATTAAAGAAAAGACTATTACAGATTTAAAAAGGAAAGTAATAGCCATATAGTATATTTGACTGTATTCACAGGTATGAAGTGTTAACAATCTATTTACACCTTCAAATGTTATGCTGTGTTGTTGAGAGTTTAAAAATGTATAGATTATGTATGTTCTTTCAGGAAAAGGACTGCCCCCTAAAATAAAACTTTATTTTTTTTATCATGTGGCTTGACACCACTTCTGAGATACCTTGGAGACACATATAAAATTGCCTTTCTTCTCTTCTGAGAATTAATGACTTACTTTCTTCCAGTGTCAATCATAAAACTGCCTTGAAACGTATGATTGCTATTGTAACTAACTCCATGGTGGTTTGATGTGATATTGAATTTTTATTATTTTTTATTTTTATCAAGAAATTGTTATTATTTCGATCATGTAATTTACAACCTCCTGACGGGCTCAATGGCTTTTACTTGGTCAGACTGGGCAAAACATGGGATAACTGTCCTCGTAGACATTTACGTCGTTCTTTTCAAGACTTAAAAGGAATCACTCTTGTTTTTTTTATATTTAAGATAAAACCACAATGAGAACATTTGGAACCCATGGAAATCCTTTACCGTTACATCTCCCTTGGTGACAAAACACTTTTACAATGCTATGGTTAACCTCTTAAATGCCTCTATAAGCTGGTTTTATGGCCTACATGTATAAAGAGAGACACAGAAATGAGCATTTGTGACACATTTTAATTCAAGGTGATTATTCCGGATCAGACACGACACAAAGATGATTACATAGTATTGATATAGTATGTCCTCGAAGAGAGTGACAATGAAATATCTGAAAGCGCCAACACATTGAATATCACATTCCTTTACTCAATAATTTGGAGAATTTCGTTCCTTTTACCTAAAAACCTTACCAGACCAAAACCATCAAAAAATATGATGGTAATGCTCTATTTCATACACAGCTTCTGGGGAACTCGAGGTAATTGCTTTGCTAATTAGTCCTCTGAATGTCTGTATTTCCCTACTGTCATCTGATTGTTACCGTAAAGCTGGTGAATCTGACCTAATTTGAGATCAATTGAGCAATGCATTTGCCTGATTGATGAGATAGCACCAGAACTCCTAACTCATCTCCTCTACCACACTTCTACACGTCTACATCAACAGTCAATGTCATTGATTCTGAAATATGTAACCCTGAGCTGTGACATTACAGGACACTACAGGTGGAAAAATGTAAAAGAAAACGACCCGCATATTTGTCTCATGTTAGCCTGTTAGCCTGCATGTTAGTAAAGCCTCCTACTCTGGTTTAGCTTTTTGATGCTTTCAGCAATTTCATAAACCTGGGTCCAACCAACCCGGTCTCATTCCCAGGGCGTCCTGCAGCCCACGGCGTCTGATACTGACGCACAAGGCACCCTTTAGCGTCTGTGTGAGACACACTTTCAATGAAGTGCAATGTAAACCCATCCGTGGCAATATTAGAGCGATACCAGAGCAACTGCTCGGGAAGTCAGGAGAAGTGTTTAAAAGATTGGAAAGTCTGCGTAGGGAGGAGGTTGGGGTGAATGTTAGGGTCACTACTGTTTGTGTCCTGTGTCAAGCCAAACTTTGTAACGTTGAGTTATTTTAAGTTACGCAACAAACATACTTATGTTAACCCAAACCACAATCTTTTACTGAACCTAACCAAGTAGTTTTGTTGCCTTAACATAACCAAGTTGTTTTGTTTGAATTGAAGATTATATAGACCCAGTTTCCAGGTGAAATACTGCCCCCTATTTCTTTGGAGGAGGTGGCTTTGAATTACAGATTGAACCTTTAAGAAATAAGTTTAGCTGTTTTTATCAATTTTATTGTATCTCTTTTTTTTCAGACACAAAATCAATCAAGGGAACAAGGCGATGTCCCCTAGAATGCCAAGAATATTATGTGCTTGACTCCCCATGTTCAAAATATGTCGTTATACGTTTTTCCTTTCCCTCAGCAATTAAGGGAAAGGTAGTTAAGGAGCTAACCTGACACATCAGGCCTATCCTGTGCAGCATCATTCATTCATTTGTCACCAATGTTCAGACTCATCTGGTGTTCTGCTTAAGATCAGCAGAATGTGTTTTCGCACCGCTGGGCTAAATCAAAGAGCTTGAAACTGAAAGTGTGAGGTGCTTAACTTCAGCAACAGGGATTCTCACCTCCTTCCACTTACTAGCCCAACATGGACCTTCTGACAGAAAAAGTGTTTCTGTTTCACACAAGCGAGGTACAAGAATAGAGACTCAGAGAGTGGTGTTCAAAACGTGTGACATTCAATACAAGTCACACTTCCAGTTCGTCACTTCGCTTTGGTGTCATACATGCACATCAGCCTGGTCTCCTAAACATGACGTACCCATACAAGTAAGCTGCATTGTCAATTACGTTTCAGGGGTATTTTGTCCTGGATTACTTTTAATTTTGATGTATTTTAAATACTTTTCTTCTCGGTCCACAGAAGTACGGGGACGGTCAAACACCAGACTTTCACCCACACTGATGTTCGTGTCCTGTGTGAAATCAGAAGTCAACATAGTCTTTTTTCAATTTACGCCCATAACTTAAATGACGTAACAAACATACTTATTTTAAGACAAATCATAATGTTTTTTAAATTTTTTTAAACTAAGCAATTACTTGTGTTGCTAGAGCTTTTTTTGTTACTCCGTTTTGTCTGTTTTTTTTGCACAGTTACCTGTTTTTTACCCTTTTTTTAAGTAAAGACTATTACTTAAACCTTTTTGTCTGTGGGTCGTGCTTTTGGGTCCATTTCCTCCTGGTGGCAGAGTAACACCGTGGTAGTGTTGTTTGTTCCATTTACAACTATTTCCACGTGTTTAAACTACGTTACCCTCAAAACTTTGTGGCAGTTTAGTTTTACGGGAACGTTATTTTGTCGGAGACAGGGTTGTGCACAAACACGGTTTCTGCTCCCGCCAAGAAACGAACGGGTCTAAAACTTTCTCAAAAAGTTTACACTTTATGAATTTGTTTGTCTCTTCATTGTGCCGCAGTAAACCATGGAGCCCAGCATGTCGAAGCTTTAACTGGGTGGCATTCATCAAAGAGAGCAGCAAGCAGCTTTTTGCAGCTGTACCATCATGAGTCATGCCTTGCGGGACACTTCCATTCGCTCTAACAGACCTGAATACAATGTGACAGGCTGTAGGATCAAAGACAGGCCGGGGCTTGATGTCTCGCACAAGTTGCCATGACTTACACAACTAATAACAACATAATTCTGACATGGTTGATGGAGTAAAGACAGTTTCCGGTATGCAGATTTGTCTCTTTCATGTGATTTATTAATAGGATCACATGTGGAACAAATTGGAAGGTTGCAGGAATCTCTCAGTTGTTCTATTTAAAAGGAGACTGCAGCAAAAACTCTGAGTCAATTCAGTTGGTCATGATTAATTTTTGGTTCGGCTGTTGAGAAAAGTTCAAGCAGTACTCTGCATTGTCAGTTTATGTGAAGAAAGTCTCGCGGCATTGATGTCTGCTTTTGTTGTTCTGCAATGTACCCGGCAGGTTGATGCATCGCAATGGTTTGTAGTTTTAAAAGATGGCCCATAACGTCTGTTTTAAACACACATACACACACACAGAATTGTGTCTTTATATTTATCTGTTTCTGTCTCACAGTGAATAAGTCCTTCAGTAAGCCTCCATAATAAGCTCCTCTTTTTATTCCTTTACTTTCTTTCGAATGCTGTTAGCTGCTACAATTAATTTATCCCACCACAGCATTTATGAGAAGAGATGACTACAGACTCCAGCATTCATCATATATGCTTTCCCTCAGTGCCCCAAGTTATAGGTCCCTGTTAGATTTATAGGCTATCTGGTATCTATAACATCGCAGTCCCTGAGGTCCTGCTGTTTTCTATGCTGATGATTAATCGACAGGTCAGCCATTTTTGTGTGCGTTACGGGAGTTATGGCATTTGAGATGTATCTATGAAAGGCAACTAGTGTGCTGGTGTAGAAGAAATAAAGACTCCGCAGTGCAGCGCCTTCCTGTTAATTATATCCATTTATAAATGGCCCAAGTTTCCTCTCTGCGAGACAATTAGCATGTCAACTACACAGATGACGAGCTCTGAATATCTGAGACGCTTTAAGCGAACCTTGATGCCTTAGCATTGCTATGGGATAAATATTGGAGGAGGGATTTAACTCTTATTTGATCCATTTCAAGTTCATTTAATAATCCCGTTAGTAAGCATCACTGTGACAATATTAAGCTTAATAAGTGTAACCTGATATACCCATTTCATGCATGCAATAAAACACTCAATTTTGAAGCATTGAGCAGCTGAAAACGTCTTAGGGAAGAAGAGGATGATTGAAAACATTCTTTTGACTTGTTTGTTTGGTTTTCAAAGGAGTTTACTTGCCCAATAAGCTCTTTGTTTGCTCAATGTCTGTCTTGAAATGGGAAAAAGGGCTTTTAGGTATGCTGTTTGGAATTTGTTGCAGCCAGATTTAGGTCTAGGGGCGCTGGTCTCTTTAAGGGATTTCAAAAAATAGATTAAAGGAGTTGGAGGACGGTACATCAGGTTGTAGATGCTTTGAAGGAGCTAATGGCCCCTATGTGATCCAGGATATGAGTCTTATTTTGGTAACAGTGTTCACTCTTGTAAAGGAGATTTTTTTTTAAATCTCAATGACGCTGTTCCTGGTTAAATACCTATTAAATAAATAAATAAAAGAACAAATACACAAATTTGTTTGTATAAATTATGAGACTGGACTGTGATTGCAAGTAAACCGTATCATTTTAATCATAATGATAAAGGTCATGAAGTCAATTATTAAATCAAGACAGACTACAATGTCTTAAAAATGTAGATTGTCTGACCTTTAATTTCCTATCTATTGTATATTAAATTAGCTCTTCAATACATGAGCGTGTAGTTCAGCAGCAACCATCCAGGATTGTTATTACTGAGTAATTAGTTTTGTACCTCAGCGGGACACGCATTACTGAGCAGAAGGCACATTTTCTTTTAAGTTGTCCTGCTCTCACTGTCCCATTCACCCAGCATGTTGTTATTCAAGGAGCGAGCTGATGATACATGATTAATTAAACCTCTATGTCATCTACAGGAGGTCATGAATCATGAGTTATTACTCCATCAAGCAGCAAAGGAAAAAAAAAAAAGACATACTGCAAACCAATTTGAGAGTGGTACCATTAACTTAGGTCGAACAGTCTCGGAACTGCAGCCATTTCTATATGTGATTCTACACAGAGGAAATGTAAAATGTAAAAAAAAAAAAAAAATCGTTGTATTTAAAAAGGTGTTTAAGGATACAATCGATAAATAATTACGTTGTACATATCTTTAATAGAATACATTAGTGTGCCTCGGTCAAGTTTATCAATGCACTTTCACCTTAAGTGCAGCCATTTATTTGTAGTCATTGTGTTAAAAATGTAACTAGGCAAAAGTAAAAATGTTACTGTTTAATCCTATTCATTCCTGGTCATCGATTTGTACCCTTTACCAGCATTTTTTAAAATAAAATACGACTGCAAAAATACAATTTGTAATGATTGTATTGTTTTGCATTGACACAATATTAAAAAGTGAATACCATGAAGAAAATCACGTACATCCTGACATCAAATGTGGACCAACCTCTATCAAATGTTCCGCTGATGGTTGAATTGTGCCCTGATAACAGAGGTTATCTTCATCATCTGCTCTCCCCCTGAACAAGCGTGAAGTCGTTGCCAGGCCATAGTGATGGGAATCTTGTCCAAGCCAGAGCGGCTTCCCTTTCCCTCTTATCAGCTCTTCACCAAACAGGAAATCTGGGTGGATGAAATAGCTCGAAACCTCAAATGTACTGCACGACTGTCTGGAGCTCTTTCACCTCTAAATTGACTGTGAAATTATATTGGAAAGCAAAACAAAGGGCCAGCATTTGCTCAGACTGTGCTCATTGTTCTGAATCTCATTCTGGGGCAAGATGGAAGCATATTGACACCAAATATTTGAGAGAGCACACCATTGAAAGTCAATCGTTGACAGTGCACGTGCACAGGTTTATAAGAGATTAGAGAAAGGTTTGAATTGTGCACGATCGAGGACAGAATTGTGAGCGTAACAGATGATTGAGCATGCCAGAGGAATTGTGTAACTACACGTGAGCCAGCAACAGGGATTCTCACGCTGGTAATCATCAAAGCTGCTCACGCTCACCTGTTCAATTTGACCGAGAAGTAAAGGGTCGTGTTGTTCGTCCCTTCCTTCTGTTTTCAAAATAAAAGCTAGGACAGATGGAGATAAAGAAGTATTTGGTGTCTGCATAACCATAAAAATCCAAATGCGTTGACACTAAATGACTAAAAGTACATTCAATTTGTTGGCAAATTATGTAGTTTTTAAGCCAAATGAATAAAAAAAAGAGTACTTAGTAGCTGTGTAGCATAGTGGCAGTGTTAGCTTCATTTTAACTTCTATTTCTAGTGAGATTTTCTAAGCGGTGGTTTTTACTGCCTATTTTTCAGTTTTATTTATAAGAAATATTAATAATAAACAATTTACAATAAATGATTCAAACCATAATATGAAAAACATTTATGAATGACGTGAAATAAAATGACGATTCAGTCAGATCATCAGACCTTTTTTTCCCAATTACAGCAATGTTGTGATTTGTGTCATATGGTAAAAAAAAAAAAAAGGCTAATTTTTGACAGTTAACTGTGCTTTGGGTAAAAGTGATAACAATAATAACCATACTAATTGTACTATTTGTGATGCATCTATTCATATTGCAACATTTATCGTTCAAACCATGACCCAGAGACTCATTCGAAGATTTCAGGGTTATGCCCCTGATCTCCACTGTATAAATCACCTGAATAAACCTGGTCTGGGAATGTGGCTCAGTACAGTCAGACAGCTGCTGGATACGAGCTTAGACTTTCCCTCTCGCTTCCACAATCCTTTGTGGTGTGCCATCACAGTTACAGTGTCAATGTGGAGATAGCAGATAGGGTCAGTCACAGGGGGATGTGAACGCACATTACTCATATTCTATCCACAGACATCCTACAGTTCTCTGCGCTTTCATTTTCTTACTTCCTCTTTGAATTTGTGTTATCCGTTTGAATGTGTCTTTTAAATGTTTTACGATGTACTTTTTATTTAACATCATTTATTCATTATGTAAAGCTCTTTTAACTGCCTTTTGTGTTGAAATGTGCTAGATAAATAAACTTCCCATGCCTTGCCTTTTGAAGCTGTCCCATAAATCTTTGTGACATAAATCCATGGTGTGCTGGTTATGACTCAAGGGTTTTTGAAGGCTGATTTCGTGGGCTCATTATCTCATATTTTGGGCCAAAAACAAAAGTATTCATTATTTCCGCATCAGGATGTTATTCCTAGCATGCTAGGGAAGGCTTGGATAAATTACTCTGAGGCATAATGCTGCAGATGTAAATGAATAGGAAATACAACAGTATGGACAAATATGCATGAGCAGCATTGTTCAAACATGAGCATACGGTTTTGTGTGTTGGTCAGAGATAATGCTGGATTAAATGGTTCACTTTACAAATATATTTGGAAATGTCAGCGCACAATATAGCAGTTCTTGTGGTGACGTGGCCTCACATGTCATATAGTTGTCGATGAGGTTGAAATTGCCCAATGGAATTCATAATCAATAAAACAGAACACATGTTGTATGATATACTCAACCGTTAACTGTGTTTTAATGTGCCTAACGTTTTGTGTAATTCACATATGCATTTTTCTTTGCATTTGAAAATATTTGCGTCTGGAAATGATCTAAATATAACCCCAGTATTTATCTAAGCAGAGGCAAAACAAACGCTCTTTCCACATTTGAGTTGCATGTGCATGCTGTGCAGGTGGCTGGCTTAGAGTATTAGCAACTGTTCAAGCACTGTTGCCAGCTGTATGTTTGATCACTTTCTTTATGTATTTAGGTATGTTGGAATCTATGCTTAATGTTTTTGGACAGGCATCGTAAACAAAATTGGATATGAATGATTTTACGGTTTAGGAAACTGAATCAGAAAAGCCATTGCTTTTTTTTTGTCACTTATAAAACTGAGAAAGTCTTGAGAAAGTCTTGAAACAGTGTCTCACATGACAAAGACTGACAGCACTGGTTGGAGTTGAAACACTAAATGTTTAAATTTCAAGTTATGAAAGCCTACAATTGCTCCAATACTCCAGGCTTTTCACTTGTATATGTTCAAATGTAATGTCTCTTGTTACTGATTGGCCCCATTGATAGAAACACACAAAATAAAAAGACGGCGTTTCAATGGGGTCTGAAAGTTTTGTTGGGAAGTCCTATTTGTATTGTCACAAACAAGTGGCTGATAATATGATGTCTTGCTTCGCTCTTAATTCAAAGTTACTGAAGCGACAATCCTCCTATTGTATGCTGATCTGCACACTAGGCATAATGAGCCTCATTTGTTTCACTGTTATCATTCCTAGATATGATTACCAATGCAATTTCGGCACTTGTTTTCGCTTTTGCAATTCTACCTCCTTAGACCAGCACTCATCGTGAGCAGCATTCTTGGCTTTAGAGTTGCACACAGCGGCCTCTGCAAAATCAAAAAACAAGTTGGGTTTTGTCTCTTTGACTTACATTTACATAGTCCAGATTTTTAATGCATATATTTGTTGAATCTTATAAGAGTCTGAATTGAATTAAATGAATGATCAGTCATCAACAACTTATGCAGTAGGATGTATAAGGTCATTTCCTTTCCTTCAGTTAAGTATCTGTTGCCTTCGTATATATCAGCAGAAATGATGAGTGTTCTATCTTTACTCTCTAATGTGAGGGATGTGCTTTGTAATTATGCTCAGGTCAAACATCTACAGTACCTCCATTTATTAGTTTAATCTTCCAAAATGGCAACAGGACGTAACAAAATAGGTACATGACCTTGTGCTTCTCTTCACGGCAACATACACAGACTCAGCGTGTACGGTGAAACGATATCAAATGCAGGTCCAACCGTGAGCTCAGGACATTTTTCCTCTTTAAGCGGAACTGGCAAGCTCATTTTAGAGACGAGGCATTTCTCACCTTAATTGAGATGAATGCATTATTGTATGCAACTGTAACCAAATGACTCACCAAATGCAGGGATGTCACGATACCAGAAATTAAGTAGTCTATACCAATAACAGTGGAATTCCACCATTATCGATACCAATTTGATACCACAGCAAAAAAATAAATACATAACAATAAAAGCCATATACTTCAACGTAGACTCCTTTATTACCGTTTGCGTCCTGGTTTTTGTTACAAAGATAACAAGTTCATAAGTCCCTCTCTAACTCATTTATTGCTGTGAAAACTGTAGTGTGCCTCGCCAAAATGTTTTGACTGCTAACAGCTAACGTTTACTAGCTCTCCTGCCGATTTCATCGCGGATTTGTTCTTCAGAATGTATCATTATAAAGGGAAAAAATAGGGTGAGTTCCCTGAACGCGTCGTCTGTAGGTTTACTGTGTCCCAAACACATTTTCTATCGCCCACGGGACGCCGTTAGTCTCGAGCCCTTAGGGTACAACCAGGCACTACGGTCCCTGCAGTACTGTAGAAAAACATAACAATACAAAACAATATTTGCATCAATTTGGTACTGAAGTATCAGTTCTATTGACATCTAGTAATTCTGGAGCTGTCCTAGGGACGCATCATCATTTGCATTGTAAGAGACTGATGGTTTTGACGACTGAGCACAACATTAAGTGGTATTTTTTCAGAACTTCTCAGCAACATTACTGATATTATTGTATTCTAAAATATCCTTGTGCATATCATTAGTCACTGACAGGTATTCCAGTATCCTTCAACAGTAAATAATGCTTTAAAATGGGGAATGTCTGCCCTTAGAAGCATTTGGGGTGCTGTATATTTGTGCCTCCCAGAATCTGTTTCCTCCTCAGCAGCGGCTTCTCTCCCCCGGCTCATTAGCAACTGCCTACTGCTTTTAAAAGGGGATGAGAGGAGCTGCTGTGATTGCTCATTAGTGATCGTGGGGAATTGTGACATGCTGTATATTGCTAAGTCAAACCTTAACCTTGCTGAAATCATTTTTTCGACTTTTTTTCACGCGAGAATGTATGCTCAAAGTTTTTGCACACACGTACACGGTTTCAGCTCAGTCTGTGCTCGGGGCTTCCGAATCAATACGAACCAAATGACACTAAGAACACACACCGTGTTTTGACAGCAATTTCACTCGGATAATGTCAAAAAGCAGTACGATGCAAATATGGAGGTTACGTATATTAGAAAATCTATATGTAGGTGAGTTTATGAAGGCATTTGTCAGTGTAGTGTCGGAGTTCTAGCCCTGTTGGTGACCTACGATCATACTGTGTGATCCTGAACAGGATATTTATCAAGTCAAATGACCTTACTAAATGAGGGCTAATGTGTTTGGGGTATAAATATATCGTCTTACATCTTTGTTAATAAAGGGGTGAAAGTTGAGACCGTTGCAAACCACATAAACCATTTGCATTTCATTTGGTACATCAATTTTCTATCAGTGAAGAACTCCTTAACAGACATTTTTTTTTATCCTGCTCAATCAAAAATGCTATATAATATGTGGAACATTTATTGATTTCCCCAAATCTCACAACAAGGACACTCAGTGTGTAGCTTACAGTTGTTGTAAATAAATGGTTGAGTGAAAGTTATGCAGGGATATTGGAACCAGCGGTGTGTGTGTGTGTGTGTGTGTGTGTGTGTGTGTGTGTGTGTGTGTGTGTGTGTGTGTGTGTGTGTGTGTGTGTGTGTGTGTGTTCTGAAACCCCCAATCAAACTGTCTGCCGTGTGTTTCAATAACAATTTGATGTTGTAATCTGTCGGAAATTTCGATTTCATAAATACATAAATACTGTCATGATTGTTTCTATGACTGACGTGACTCATTTTACGAAGCCTCCCTGACTATCAGAAAATAAAAGCCTGTCGTTTCCTCAAAGCACTTCAGGCATTTTTGAGTTTTGCGAACAGAGCCAAGACAATCTGACTCACATTTACAGCCGTAGCCGGCCCATGCTATAAACGATGTACAGTCGTGCAAAAGAACAAAGGTTGAAGTTTAGTCGGTAAACATTACTTGGCATGTTACATACTGGTGTGTAGCTTAATCTGCACATATAGCTAGTATCCAATGTTGACAGTGCATAAATGAGCTCGAATCCCATTTTCAGCTGTCTGCTTCATCAGTACTGTATGGTCTGACAAAATAAATGTACAACCCCATTATTGTTATTTCATTCTGAGTGGTTCTTGGAAGTATGTGATATAACATCTTCCAACTTAGCCCCACCCACTTCAAACCGGCAAGAAAAGCATAGAAAAACAACACAAATGCAGATCTTATGAGATATGATCGCTCATGTAAAACAACAAAACTGTTCAAGTTTGAACTTTGACAGAGGATGTTGTGCTCATGTAAGATTGAATTGCTACTAGAGGATGCTGTATTGCAAGAGTGGATATGTCAGTGAACATTTTGCAGAGGCGTTCACAATTAATGTGCAACTTTGGAGATACATTCATTAAAAAGATATGTGGGTCAAAACCTAATTGCTGTTGCAAATCAGTGGTATATAAAGTTATTTCAGAGGAGAAAGGGCTTTTAAAAATAAAAGTAGTAGGTCTGACCTATTTGGATATTACCATAACATCATCATTTTAAAGACCTTTCTATAACCTGTTTTATTTTTATCTAATACTTGCCATGATATGACTTCATTATCACCAACATTGGAAGGTAAAGCAACACTGCACTTTTTAGTATCATTCAGAGGAGTGCTGCAAATAGAAAAAGTTGGTTGTCATTACTACTGTAGATGAGTCTTCCACATATCCAGAATTTATTAGAACTTCAGCAGCCGTTACCACTCATTGGTTCTGAGCTGATGTGAAGCAGAAATTAAACATCACAGTCTAGTGAAAAACTGGCAGGCATTTAAATACAGCTTGCTACGTTTGTCTCTGTGGCTGTGGGAACAAATATACATCAGCAATAGTACCCCGGTGATTGCATCCGTGCAGGATCTCACTTTATAAAAAGAGAGAAGTGAAGATATTGTTTTTATCGGTGGCAGTTAAAGACCGTTTCAAATGGTGGAGCCAGACTGGGGCCACATGCGATTTTAGGGGTAACAAACATATTACGCATTACTCCCTCCCCCTCCCCCGCCATAGGTTTGGTTCTCCAAAACAATACACTTATGACAATTAACACAATCACAGTCCATGAATTATTACAATTCCCCCTCTTTGGGGGATCCATGTGTGATGGCCTTTGAGAGGCGAAAACATATTTCTCTCAAAAATGACAGGAAGTCATATCATGCTTCACCGTGCACTGCGAAAAAGAGTATAAAGCCTAGACAAATATTATTAAATGCATTTAAATAACACATGGTCAATAAAAGAGCCAAACACACTGGGAAATAATCAAAATTACATTAGTGGATTTTTTAATTGCTTTTGAGAGCAGAGTTAGAGCCTACAATGCCCATAGGCAGCAGTTCTATTGCAGTTGTTTATCCCTCCAATGCTCAAATGACCTTGGGATGCAATTCAATCTGCAATTCAATCTCCTCCTCTCGCTTTTGAGCTTCAATTAGACTTAAGTCACAAAAGGCACAAAGTAAATGTGACTGGCTCGAGAAGAAAAAGAAGAATCCAATCTAAAATGGGTCCCTGTGCTTCATACACATCTGGAGTGTTCTCTCTGTCTTGGTTTTCCCGCTCCTATCGCTCGCACTGAACTCAACCGGTTCAGCAATTATACCTTATGATGCATCAACTGAGATATGTTTCCCGGCGCGTAAATGATAAGTGAGAGCTTGCATTTTGAGGGACAGCAACGTCAACTCGCTGCACACTTGTTCTTGTAATATACCGTTCGCTGCAACAAAAAAAAAAAAAAAAAAAAGAAGGAGTCATCTGGGTAGTGTTCGCTCCAGCCAAAGAAGATTATTTCTCTGTGTGCCATGCCAGGTAACTTAATGAGATGCTTACGCCACAGAGAAGACCCGAGTGTCACTTCTGTTTAGAGAGGCAATATTTTCTGAATGGGGGAAGGTTTGAATTTGAGTTTTTCAGAACAATTAAGGAAGACTGTGTGCAATGAAATGGATGCTTTTTTCCCCATCATATATTTAAAAACATTTCCGTGGGTTTTATAGAGTATCCTAGGGTGAAGGCAAGCGGCTTTATAAAGAGCAAGTCCACTTAAACTGGATTTCTAAACACATTCCAGTGAAATATCAAATGAAAGCACATAATATAGTTTGATATAATTGAAAAATACTACCCGTATGCAGCTTTCAAAGCTGACTCCTCCGCTGGTATTGACAGGCGTCCTGGTTATTTTGTCCTCCAGAAGAAGACCCGATAAGACGAAAAATAATTATGGTCTCAAATTATCGCTGTGTACAATCAAGAGCCTGAGACTAATTATAAAAAGATTCCTGGAAAGGCGAAGGCGTATGACTTGTTATTAATCTTGTCTCCGATATTTATAGGATTTTCTTATGTTTGATATCGACGAGTTCTAGGTTAATCTGACCTAGTCTCCTATTCAGGAGAATAATGGAGCATGTATACTTTTTTTTAAATATGAAACATTTTTTTTTTTAATTGTGAAGGATTTCCATTTTTCTAAATGCATTCAAAACCATTATTTGCGCAAGATAATTTTCTTTCCAAATACAAGTGAAAAGTGTAACCTATTTACCTTCAAAGGATTTTCAATTCTTTGTTGTAAAGAAAATGTATTTGCTGCAGTTACAAACCTGAAAAGAAACCTGACCCTGGCATACAAGGACAGTGTGTGCTGAGAGAATAACATGATGCTTTAGGAAAACAACATGGAGCCCGTAAAAACACTTTACATTGATTCAGCATTGACAGGATCCCTTTGACTATAAATGACCCCTAAAGATAGATTTTGTTTTTTGCTCAAAAAGAGCCTTCTCATATCAGTAAAGAGTTTGCATCAGAAGGAGAAAAATATGCTCCAAATGTATTATTAAACAGAAAATACTGGGCCAAGACAGGAGGAAAGCCAGCACTGTTTGGCTTTATGTGGGCTAGTTTATTATTCTAAAAAGGTGCAACCAACAAAAAACACAACTTACCAGTATATCAATGTTGGTGTTGAAGAAAATAAATCGATCTTGGGGTTGATGAGGATAAATCAATGTAATTGAGTGTAGATTTGCTGTAACGGCATTAAGCAGAAAATAACAACATTGGACTGCCTTTTCCTGGAAGAAGGTACATAGGTACATACGTCTGGGACATAGGGCTCGTCTCTTGGGCACTGGTGAGATCACAGTACTGTATGAATGTGCTCCACAGCGTGCATCTGGGTCCCGACAGGAGTCCTCTTAACTACCCCCCAACATGATGAAGATTAAGATGAGCGGGAAATGAACCTCATCTCTCTGTGTGATTAATGTCCACCAAGTGTAATTAAAGACTTTTAGTTAATTCCCCTGTCTCTCTTCCCAGGTAACCATGTTTAATCATTTCCTCCTGTTGGCTCTCTGTAATTGAATGTCTTCATTACATGGACTACAGCAGCTAGAAATATGTGTATAGTTGTGTGCAAGATCTTTTATTTAAATCTGCTTACATTTGTGTTTTTGGAATTCATGTGGAATTTGGGTGCGCATTATAATTCAAGCGGTCGAGAGTTGTGAGAATACCGTTGCTTTGACTGACAATGAAAACAGACGTTGCCTTGCTGCTTTTCAGAAACGGTTAATTACTTGGAAACCTGTGAACCTTTCATTTGTAGCCACGCTAGCGTGATGGCGCTAGGGATGGCAATGTTGTTATGTCGCTTGGTCAGCGTGAGCTCAGGACTTTGGTGATCACCTGACCTTTCCTCGAGCGCTGCAAGCAGCTCAAGGTCTCACAAGGTCACACAAGGTCACACAAGATGGATTCGTACATAATTTGCGATACCCATGATTCCTAGGCGAAGAATCCTTTGACGCTCCGATCATTTTTGTTATTTTTTTTGGTAAAATAACTAAACAACTATTGGATGGATTGCGATGGAATTTGATACACACATTCATGTTCCCCTTAGCATACATTTGAATAACTTTCTTTCATCCTCTGTCTAATCTAGTGCCACCCTCTGGCCCAGGTATACATTTGTCCAGTCCAGTTTTGGTCAAATATACAAAATACAAAAGTAATGACGTTACCATTAGCCTCAGTTTATTTTTTTTACTAATTTGCAAATGTTAGCATGCTAACATGATAAATTAAGATGGTGAACAGTACAGTAACCGGTATTCAATAGAAGGCCAAGCCCTATAGGTCAAATCCTAGTGCCTGTATGTTTCAAATGATCCTATATAATAACAGATATTTACTTTCCACCAAGACTACCAATGCACTGTGTAACCAGTGAACGCTATAAGAGAAATGAAGTACAGATTCCTAATAAACAACAGAAGCAATATAAAAACATTTTAAAAAAAAAATCAATCTATACATTTTTATTGAAGCATATACTGCTGACTGTCGACTTATGTCACATTTTGGCGACATTACCTGTTACCTGCTATTGTAATCTGACAACCATTACTGTAACAATGTTATATCTGGTGACAGAATAGGATGTCTGTGCCTTGCATGTAAGGTCCACTTAGTATCAACAGAACAAAGGACAAAACGTTTTTCCTTTAAATCTTTGTCATTGTTCTGCCTTATTTCCCCAGGAGACTCCACTATGCTTTGTTCAATCTGAGTAGAGCTACTTTTTCCTTTTTGTATTGTCGATACCTTTAAACTGCCTTTACTGTGCTATGTATAGAAATAATGATGTTGTGGCAATAGCGCGTCAACTTTTCTAACGGTATATTTCAGTGAACGTTGTCTGAATGCATTTTGTCTGCCATCAGCTGTTATTGTTATTTTTCATAATTTTCAAATCATTAGCTGGCACTTAAAAAGCCACAATACAGGCCATTTCGTGGTCCACAATTGCAGTTCGAAGAAGTTTCTTTATTCCCTGCATATTTTTGTTGTAATACATTTTCATCGACTGATATTCCACAAAACTTTCACTTCCACTGCATACAGAGGATTCTATGCATTTTCACTCGGGCTCACTGGCCTGTTCTTTACTGGACTATACCTACACAGGATTGGTCTCAACTCCTCCAATTGTTAATATGAATTTAATATTTTATGATCGAAACTTCATGGCCCCGCGGCGCTGTCATTAGGAGGACTGTTCCTGAGCCCTGGTGGGAAGCAGAACGACCAATCACCATTGGCTACTTTTTTCTCCAACTGGGCAAATTACCACATGAAAAGTATTAGGCCCAACTTAATTACATTCAGCTCACAGCTGTAAGGCTGTTTCTGAGACATTCATGAAAGTAATGGCCCCGGAGGACTTTTTTTTTCTCTCTCTCAGATTTCAACTGCATTATTGTACAGGATGTTTAAATTGCCTCTTTGTTTGCTATTGAATCATTTGATTGAGATATTGGTATACAGCCGCCTGATGTTTCTGCATGACAAATTCTTACTTTCTCCACAAATCATTTACTTATTTAAATTTCCTGAATTTCTTTTCATCTTCTCTCCCGAAAATCTTGGTTGAATGCAAATACAGAGTCATTTTGCCCCAGTTCAATCTCTTGGAATTTGGCTGTGATGATAAACACATTTGCATCAAATCTCACCAGAAACATGTTCATCACAGCGACGAAGCATCTTATCTCTCAACCCTCTAAGCATTTTTTCTCCGGGATAACTAATCCCCTGGTTTATTTCACCTGTCAAACCACTGGTGATGCCATTATGTTGGATTGTTTCACTCAACTTTCTCTTGTCGTCTGACACAAAAGTAAATCTTGTGTAAGCTGTGTATGCAGGTCTCGGAGACACTTGGCTAATTAAAGTGAAATGGGGCAGATAATAGCTTTTAAAAACATTTCAGCCATTTAATGAGCTTATTATTTACTATGAAAAGGAACGTGTCACCACCACCCCACCTCCACCACTAGCGAGAGCTGCCACCCACTCTAATTCCTTCCTGCTGTGTCGAGACTTGGCATCCATAAATTTAAACGACTAAAGAAATATTATCACAACTAATGAAATAATGCTTAGCCCACTCTAACACTCAGAGGTCTCCTCCGGGCAAATTGTCTCCAGTCATTCTAGGAAAATGGTAATTAAAAGACAAACTATAGCTCCAGTGAAATGATCATTTGCAGGGCAGAGATCCTCCACAGAATTTAATTTTTCTAAAAGTAGGTTATTACAGCTTTATGATGGTGTCAGGCTTTTCTCATGGCATTAATGTTTTTTTCCAATAAGAGTTTGAAATGATGCTCCAGTGTCAGAGTTAAAAATGGGGTCACTCATGCATTGGTTGATTGGATCAAAAGGCTCTCTGTAGCCGTTCAGTGCTGAGGCACTCTTCATTTACATTCATGGGCTGAGCGCATGTCAATGATGTTGATTTTAATGAATTATGTCCGTGCGCTGCACCAGTACAACAATACGTTAACCACTTTATTTTCTCCTCTTCCTGGGCAGCGATTTGTTTTCATTGCTGCGCGTCAGGTAATCGCATCCATTCTCTGTTTGTGATCACTGAATCGGGTGACAACAGAAAGTAGCATGGGATCTGACAATGAAAAATATTCCGCTGCAGCTTCGATGGCGCAGCCCCCGCACTTCCTTTTGCCGTTGACTAAATACGGGCAGTTTACTCAGCGCAGATAACTGGAGGAGAATACCGTATGTCCTCCCTAATGAGAAGGTTCAGGTCATTCTGAATGCAGCTAGCTAAACCTGAGAGAATGCGGCTGCTCGGAGATCTTTTTTAGTTGATTTATGAACTGAAAAGTGCCAATTAGCACAGGACAAACCGGCAGCATTATAGACGACGGGAGCAGAGGTTGCAACAGTGAACTTGACCGTGCATGGCTCCATCGATCAAGGAAGGATTTTATTCTCAGAATTTATTATGCCGTCACCGGGTTTGCCACCAGAGCGTAGGAGAACTGGGTCAACTGGATGACGGAATGTGTGTGGCACTGGGCCTCTCTTCAGGGATGACTTTTGAAGCTTTTGATAGGTTGAAGCAGATCACTGTCATTGTTGTGTACCATAGCGGTTTTGATCTCTGACTTCAAAATGACAAGAGAGCCAGAGAATCAAAAGGTAATGTGCAATCAATCTGTTCCCCCGTGACAGCTGGAAGAAAGCTGTTTTTGAGCAGAAACAAAAGGGCTGTACACGGGATTTGTATAAGCTGCTTCATCGGTGCAGCATTGCCAGAGAAAAAAAAAACGGAGGAATATATATCTTCAGGAGTGCCGGGCAACTGAACCTGACCTTGTCACAATGAGAGCAAGCCAGCAACCAAGCCTGGAGGTGTCACCCACTGACAGCCTTACCACAGATTAAAATTCACCCATTTTTTTTTTTTCTTTTCTAACACCTACCCTCGACCGGCAGCATTTCAGCTCCCTCCAACCCGAAAACACCCACTCCTTCTCATTTGTATTTATCATCTGGTACTTATTTCATATTTTATCCTGTTTTCACTGACACATACAAAAATAATCTCTGCTTTGGAGCAATTAATGCTGGAATGTTGTTCCCCTTCTTTGCTATGCGCATTGTGTATGAATACACAAAGGTCAGTGGAGGCATTTATGGGCCTGGTCCTTCATTACTCATTCTAAGTGTGTAGTTTGACACTTGTGTCCCTCATGGGCCCCCCCGGGACTCATTTTTCTCTCCAAAGAGATGCATGGATGCAAACCTGCAGCGGGGCAGGACTCTTACAGCAACCCAAGTGCTTCCATTATAAGAAATCGGCGGAGTTTGCTTCTATGTGCATTGATGCAATTTTTCATGAAGAGTTGCTTCTTGTGAGGGCAGATGGCAGGTGGTGTTGATCAAGTTGGCGGCTTAGATGTGGGCGTGTGCCTCTATCTGGTTCACAAGCAGGTGGCCACTGACACTTACATTTTGCGACGGATAGAGAACGAGCATTTGTACAAGGGAAAAAAAGCAAGCGGCAGTTAATTCAAGGATAAGGTTGGTGAAATAGTTTATTTTTACTGTCAACTAATGCCTTGGAAAGACCGATGCCAACAATGTGTTAGTATGTCTCTAAATACTGTCCAGCTTCCCTACACTGACCGTAGCTCTCAGCCCCAAAGCGATTTTTGTTCCTACTGAAGACAAACAATTTGTGACCCATATTTAAAGATGTATAATTTTTTTTAATTGGCTAAACGATTCCTTTTAAAACAACTTCAGCTGAAGTTTTTGCAAATGTTACTCAAACTTGAAAAACAGTGGAGTTCTATGGCACAGAGGATATGGCTCTATCATAATTTGGCTACAAAAACAAGTTAATAGGATAAATTAACTTGTTGTGTTTGTTTTTTTCTTGGGATTTGTTGACATGAAGAATGAATGAATATATCTCCCCAGACTGACATTTACATCGTAATTCAAATATGCAAGTGTCAAACTTTTGGGGCTTATCTTACCACTTTCTGAGATATGTTCAATCAATTTAGTCTTGTTTTAAGAATAATTTTATAATTCCCCGCCTTATTTTTACACTATTTTACAGTTTGTCATGTTATTTTTTCTTTTGTAAGTGTTTATGTTTAGATTACTGTCTTGTGATTGTTGTGTGTATTCATGGACTTCTGGAAGATGAGCATTAGTGGGAGCTAATTGGTATCTTACAAAAAAAAAAACATTGTAAACAATAAAAAACTATTGAGAAAAAAAGAAAAGAAAAGTAAATGTCCCAAAAATTCCACAGACACTTGATAATGCATGATAAAACATGGAAATACATTCATTTTATCTGTGACATCTTCTCCACAAATATAATCATCCAACATTTTTTCTATTTTAGAACTAATTCATTTAATTTTATTCCAGAGAACATAACAACTGAATAGGAAATCAAATATTTGGATACAAACTTGCATTAAAAATTAAACAAGGAAATAGGTCCCACATATTAGTGAATATATTATGTTGCAATGGGTTGCTTGTTATTCGTCAAAAAGTGGCATTGCTGTGAGCGCAACGTGTTCCTTTCAGTGTTGGGTGTTAGAATCATGGCATGGTAATTCCTCTTCATTTGCGCTGCATAAATTACATTTTCACTGTGACAGCAGAGCTCGCCCCGCACAGCAGCCCATAGCCAGTCTAACAATTAATTTAATATCTGAGAACGCAGTTCATTTGTTTGGCTGTGAGGGAATTGAAACACTAATGAAATGGCTCCTCTCGAAAAGAAGTTTTGGAATTATGCCCCGGCATGTTTGTGTGTCCATGCTGGGTTTTTTTCCAGTTGTAATAGACTAACCTAAAAGGATCAGGTGATGATAATTTGGGCGGAAGAGGTGCAGTTTTCATACACAACCTAAAGATGTCTATTCATTGCAATTACGCGACAATGATGATAAACAAGAGACATTAATCCACGGCATAATGATGAATGTTGCCATGCAGAACGGCAACTACGGTATGCAAATGAGCTATTGTAAAGGGATTACATGAATCCATCATTCTATATGCCAGGAATACACTGTCAACACAATAGATAACAAATCCACGTAACGGACAAGAGCTGGAGATTGGCTCGTGTGTGACACTGCACAAGTGGGATCAGGGATGTCATCCACACAGTAAATCTGCTGAAACCAGAGCCCAGAGGTGAAAGATTAAAAGTCCAAGCCAGTCCCGCCTAAAACCAACTACCTCCCTGCAGCGTTGTCGGATGTGCGAAATCGTTTGTATTTGAAGAATGATTTTTGCCATCTGTACGATGTACGATCGATACTTGTAAAAGTGACATAATGTACGATAATTTGACCACGTTGTGACGGTTAGAGTTACTAGTTGGTTTTAGTATGCGCCGTCTCCATGTAATTATTTTCCGAACAGCAAAATATGGACACTAACTCTGTGTTTACACATGTCTTATCACGGGAACTCTTTTCGGCCAATCATTTTCTCGTGGTTATGCCTCGCGTAGGATTATGTTCCTCAAAAAGGCAATGAATTTAGGCCTCTAGTTGTTAGTAACATGTTCCATCTGGCAACACTTGAGTTGCCGTGATTAAGCACAACAGCGAACTTCCTCGCATTAGAGATCACCCAATGTAGGCAGATAGATAAAGAGTTGTGAAGAGTAATCACCTAAAGCTTCATTTATTTTTTACTCTGCTGTGCATCTAGTCCTTATAAATGACAAATTCAGTATGTAAATTAGCAGTGTATTCTAAAACGACTGCATTTGAGCAACTGCACAAGGTCAGTGGGAAGACTTGGACGTTTTTACAGAAAACAATGTATTGTATGTACTGTATATCTGTCTGCAGAACACAAAAAAACATATATAAAACGGATACCAGACATTGAGTGAATACTTTTAATTAAGTATGAAACCCCTGTTTGCTTATCAAAATCAAGTATAGATTGAGGGTGTATGCTCTAACAAATCCTGAGGCGAATTTCTTGAGTTGTAATTTTGGGCCATTAAAATGACATTGACTTGACGTGAACGCTAATAGAAACAGATTCACTCTATTTGGCTCAAATTGAGGCAATGAAGTGTCCACGTTATTCGCCTTGACCGAAAAAAAAAAGGTCACGCTTAACCTGCAACTGTAGGACGTCATGGACGCACAGGAAAAACCTGTAGGAAGATAATAAAGAACTGGAACTTCTGTAAGTTACCAACACTGTGAGTATGAGCTTACACACACACACACACACACACACACACACATACACACACACACACACTCACACTCACACTAAGTACATCTCAATTAAATAAGGACCAAATGAAGAGAGTCTCAGTTTGCGTTTAGTTTCACTATTTGACTCACTCACACTCTTTCCCTCCTTCCAGCTCTCGTTCTAAATCCAATCTCTTGCTTTCTACTACCAAATAGTGTGAGTTATTGTGTCTGTCAGGTGGATGGGAGAGAAAGATAGAGAAAGACAAAGATCATCCTCGAACCAAAATGTCTTTTTAACAAGTATATGGGCTGGCAAACACAGTGCGTGGTGTAATGTGCAACCCTGTGTCCTTTACCCATTGTCAGTGTGCTCACAGGAATTGGAAAATGGAACATGTCCTCACGCAAGACAAGAAAATTGAATATCACGACTATAGTGACCAGAATTCATCAGTGTTGTGAGTATAATCGCGGTGTTGTTAAAATGTGCTGAAAATGTTCAAAAAGTACTGGTATGAACAATTACACTACTATTGTTAGAATTATTCTTATTCTTATTATAATATCACTCACTCGCACACACACAGTCCATCTTCTGTTTGGCATTTCAGTAATTGCAATGAGTCCAACAATTGACAATTAATACAGAGGAGTCTTGTATAGGAGTCGACCCATGTTGCAGAATAGCTGGTCCACTTTAATAAGTCAGTCCACCTTAAGAGAGCCTGGGCCAAAGTTGTCACTAACTTCGAAGCTAACCCCCTTCACTTTAATCAGCACGTGGCAAGCAAGACATTAGAACTTGGCTTGGGTCTTGAGGAGTTGTAGCATGTATTCACCGACAAATAGCCTACACTGTACACACACACGTCAGTGAGCCTTTGACCTGTGTGTCGCGGGAAATCTCACTGTTGGGTGAAATGGATATTGACTGAGATCATTGCGTTGTACAAAGATGAATTCATTCCTCGTTGTGGGGCATAATTGTTTCGAGCACTTGACATGTGTGCCGTTTGTCGCCTTTGTTCTTTAAATATCACAACATTAACACTTTTGATGAAGATAAAAAGTCGAACGAATGCTAAGGAGCCATCTGGGATTCCTGTTGTAAACACTCGACTGCTGTGTGAGAGCTGCTGGAGCCCTCAGCCTCCCAGTCAGATCTATCTTCCGCCATCAAGGAGCCAGCAGACACTTGCTGTCGGAGGCCAGAGCAAAAATTGATCCATTGTAATTGCATCCTGTGTGAAGTTAATGACTTTTTAAGGCAAAGTGGCCATCATTGTTTCGTATTCTGACAGAGATATGTAAATGACCTTGACGAGCATATATGCTAATTGGCGAGCGAGACAGCTGTCTTTGTGAATGAGTTCGTCGTCCTTAAATATCTGTGAAATTGGGGTGAAGGCTGAGTTTGTAGAGGTGAACTGCACCGTGCTACTACATTATGTAATGTCATTTCTGTGTTAGAGGGTGTAGCCCCATGCACTGTGATTGCATATCACTTATCCCTCATGTGTGTGCACTTCCTTATTGATTTTATTTATTTGTGTTCATTGCCATCTGTAAATATATATATATATATGAAAAGGGGATGGATATCATACATTTGCAATAATTGGTCACTAATAAGACATACAGTGCAACATCACTGAGAATATCGAAATCGAAATCTGTGATTTCCAAACTGCAAAAAGCAGCCCTACAAACACAACATGTGTCCACATTAGTTATGTTGGGTATGTGGAAATAAGCATTTTTGCATGATGGCATTTCATAGCCTGCAACGTGATCCGCACTGGAACTGGAAGTTCATTAATTTCCTATCACGCAAAGTCATCAGGGAAACACGGCTGTCTTTCACAATCAAAGGCTGCCAACAGCCAATGCAATGAGCGTGCTTCTATATTTCACTGTCAATGTCTTTTTTATGAATTCCATGTTTATTTGGCACAAGACAGAAATTGCTGCCTTTAAAGCATTCTGCCTCTTAGATTTAACTAAAAGTTCTCGGAATTGCTGTCGCTTACAGACGAGTTCATAGTAAACTGAATTACTTTAATTGACTTAAGTCTTGACTCTGGCTCAGAATAAATTCATAAAAAGTACTGTAGTATTGATTTCAAAGCATAAACATCCTAGCTATTCGGTAGCTAGCTACATTGCCCAAATAGAAATGTTTATAGAAAGTAAAATATAAAAAAATCTTGATCTTTCAGATCACCTTATCAAATCTACACATCATTAGAAAAGGAAATCTACCACACAGTTTGTTACATTTTGTGTTTTTTTTAAGTGTTGTCATCTGCAGTGTTGTTCATGTATACTCATATTAAAAAAATTACAAAATATTACTTTAGCTTAGCTCCCGATCTTCTGCAATATGATCCCTGGCATCCTTATTTCACCAAATGAGCTCTTAACTTAACTGATAACACACAATAGCAGATATTAATTATTTTTTGTGGAAAATGTAAAGCAACAATGAAGACTTTTCTGTCATGCAGACAAACGCTAACGTGAAACATTGAGACAAGGGTGAGTATGGGACTTTGCTCTTGACAAGGCGAGATTTTAACATTTAACTGGCGTTCCAGATTAGCTGGAGGTCGTCTTTGGAGGTGTCGGAGAAAATGTCATCAGTCATTAGGACACAGTCCATGAAACACAATGCTCCATTTCAGCTGGAGCGTTTCCTTCGGGGAATTATAGGGATCGTTCAAGTTGACTGGATCCAGCCGACAACAGTAAATTGTTTGCTCTGAGAGATGTACCGGGATGTTCAGACTGTTAGAGAAATGTCACAGAAACTTTGCCTTCTCTGTTTTGGAAGGCGGAATTGGACAGCTTCACAGACATGAGGCTGTATTGAAGGCTTTTGAGTTTCTGAATTCACCGTTAGTAGGTCGAAGTCATGGACTGTTTGCGAACAAAAAATTATGCAGCACATGGAAGGCCAGATGCAAGCCTTGGAGACATTCATTTTAAAACTGATCGTCTTTGAAGAAAAAATAGCCTGATGTTCAAGTCTTTAAAATAATCTCATTTTCATAGTCATCCTGGCCTTGACTCCCCGCTTGGCACAAATACTTCAGAAGCCCCCTGGACATTGAACCGTTATGAAACCACATTTAGGAAGGACACAGCCTATTCTGAAAAGTGAAGGCTATTAAAATTTTAATTGTAATACATCTTAGACTCCATCAAAGCGATAGTGTGTTAATTTACAGTACTCCGTTTTTCCCTTCTGTTTAAATAACTATACACTGTCTTTGAAGAAGGCCTCCCTAAGTAGAAAAGTTGTTTACAATATGTCCTAATTCCTATCACTGCTTTTTGTACTCGGGGCATTTGGTAGTCATCCATTTTGTTCTTCAAGAGTTTTTTGTAAAAGAACCCGCACTCTGCTCGTTTGAGCGCTATTTTCCCTCCCAGTTAAAATGTAGCTTGCCCATTTTACCAATCTCTGGGGTCCGAGTGTTATATTAGTGCCATATCGCCACTTCCAGGTCCAGTCCCTGCCAAGGTCACTTGGCCTGAGTTGCAGTTGACGGCTCCCAGACAGCCAGGCCAGATGGTCCCCTCTGCACACATTACCTTCTGCTGATACCACTCTGAAGGTGAGGACATCACAAGTGACATTCAGAAGCCAAGTCGCCAGAGTTTCAGCACTCAGCGGTAGATCTTGAATACTGAACAAACTGTGACCAATAGAAATTAAAAAGGAAAGTGGTTTTCGCTGACTACTAAGCTCCTAAGATGTCCATTGATGTCTGATTGATGCTTAACTGAATGAGCATGTAGAGGAATTATTGACATAATTATCACTTATGTCTGCTGTAAGTTAAAGGCTAATTGTGCTACTTTATGTTTCGCTGCTATAACAATTGATTTTAGTGGTTCAAAATGGTCCAGCAAAGTCACTGTCAGTCTGATGCTGCAAAAAAATGTTTCAATGAATTTGAAAAAAGCTGACCAGCATTTTACAACTGTATCTTTTTATTCTTTTTTTGGGGGTCCAAACAGAATTGTTCATGGTTTTAAGACTTAACATTTTTCTGTGCTCTTCAATTGAAAATACCAAATATGGAGTAAATCGTACACGAAGAACACATGTTGGACGACTTTAGGAGAGCAGCTGTTTGTAATAAGTGTAACTTCCTACAGCTGGCATTAAATGTATTATAGATAGTGACATTTGGCGGAGTCACAAGCTCCTACCCATGTGTTCAGCTTAGCCTATGACAGAGATGCTGACATACCTGCTCCTGATGTGTGCGTTATTCCACCATCAGATTTACAGCAACTTTAGCTGTGCACGCTGACAAATTAGGACTGAAATCTTTATTTGATTAAATACTAAATATGCCTATTTTTCATATAATGTCTAAAACTCACTTCATGCAATTATGGGAAAAAAATAACATCATAATGAAGGTCAGCCATGTAGTAGGATAGCTATTCCTGAAGATGTTTCATCAATTATTCAACTGTTCAAGAATTTCACTAGCAAGAGAGAAAAAAATAAATAAAAATGTTTTTCCTTAGGATTCAGTGGATACCAAAAACAGAGGTAAAAGGAGAGTGGATATAGGGTTTATTCATTAGATGGCCAGAAACACAACTCCAAATGAATGCTAACACTTCTCTGCTAAAATCAGTTATTGCAGGTTTAAGACCTTCTTACCGTCTGTTTTGTGATTACATGTCACACATTCCTAAATGTAAATGAAATCAAATTACCATGCAGTAAATCTGAAGCTAGCTATATTCTCGCAAAAAAAACAAACAAACAACGGGTTCATGGTGCTCAGCAGCTCATTTATGCCCCGGTGCCCTCTCGCATGTTAATACAGCCATGGTGAGCTTGATCATTTAATGCCATAAAAACGCTTTTTCTAAGCTCGCTTTAACTTTTTTTGGGTCATTTTTTCATTCTTTCATTTATATGGGTGGCCTTGACTCGGCACATTTGCACAGTTGTGATAACAATGTATAGGAAACATTGAACTCTACGAAGCAGCCTAAATTGAATTTGTGAAAAAACAAGGACATGGTAATGGAGTGTATGAAAGAAATGCATCTTGAGGTGTCCTCTTAGGTCTCGGCTCATTATGCCTTGTTCTCTGAAAGCTATATGCTGTCGTGGAGAGAAGCTAACCCCACAGTGCACTGCATTTAAATGACCATTCTCTATGTCTACTCTCTGTCTTTCCCTGCCGCTTTGGTCAGGAATAGAAAAGATGGGATGTGCTTTTGAAAGTCATATAATTACCACAGAGTAATCAGACCATTTAACATTTGTCTTTCTTTTGTCCAACATTTATAAGGGCTTAAGGATGGCTAATTGGGCAAGAGGGTTTACCCAAATGGTTCAGACTTAAGAATAAAAGTGGCTTTCAACATATGGAGATATGAAAGGCTACGTCCTGTACTGAATAATTTTTTGATAACATTAAGAAGACTTTTTTTTTTTTTTTTTTTTCTTTTTCGAGAAAGACTACAGAAAGGAAAACCTGGCTGAGCACAGCTTGCAGTCATTGTGCCGCTTTGTGAGGAAAGACTGCCTGCAGCCCAAGATAAAATGACGGGAGGTGACAAATTCATAACTGCTTTGTGTTCTTACAATTCAGAGGGATTGTGGGGTTGGCCGGGAATAAGGTGACACGGCTTACAGGGATTTCATCTGGCTGAACTTGCCACACAAGGAGAAACAATCCTTGACAAGGTGCATCTTGGAAAGTCGAAACAGTGGAAGATTTTTTTTCCTTCCCGTTTTTTTGAACACCGACTCCAACAAAGATAAGTCGTACAGCGCAGTGGAAACATTATTAAAAACAAGAGAGGGTACATGAAAGCTCAATATGTCAGTGTTGAGAGCGCTTGAAAAAAAAGAGAAATGGATCCGTTTTTGTTCACCGAAGTACAGCAGTATATGTAACGGTCAATATTTTGTAATGATGGCGGGGTTTAGTGTTTTAGATTTTAAGGCTTTTTGGACAAGCAGCCATGGTTGCATCCAAATGATGTCACCCGTCGTGCCGAGGCTTCGTAAGTGTTTGTCAGGTAATCCAGGAAGATTTCTGTGAAGCGCGTATCGAGTTCAAAACCCATGACATCATTGATGACAAAGCAGAGTTAAACTTCTGCCACTTTCCAGATCCAGAACATTAACATTGCCCATCCTGCCATTATTATATTATGATAGAATTATTGCCCAAAGAATCTAATTACACATATTGGATGCATTACTCAGAAGACAATTACAGTTTATTATACAGTTATGGTATACAATCCTATAAATAGAATACATGGAAACTGATTATTTTTTTCATTCTCAAAACTTTACTGGCGCAAAATAAAGTATATAAAATATCACATGATTGAGGGATCATATCTGCCTGTTTAACACTCTTTGTGTGCACATGAAGCCTCGAGAAATGATCCCTTTTGCGAACCGATTCATTAGAAAGCTTGGATGCCTCCTGAAGCTTCAACAGTGCTTCAACAACCTTCAACTCTAATCCCACTGTCAAAACTCTTCCATTGTCTAAATGCTAAACTTAAATAGGCTACTGCTTGGAATATACCATTATAACATCAGCTACATTGGGAGATCAAAGTAACAAAAGGTGAAAATGTTTTTTCTCAACAGCTTCATCTCATTACTTCTATCACTGAGGTGAAGAGCAAACTGTGCTAATGGTGAAGAATACTAATTCAAAATACAAGCTACTACCCAAACACTTATATTAACTATCAACCCTCAGTTTTTGACCAACTTTATGGACTCCAGTTAGGAGCAGTTGCATTAGATTTCACGTTAGGGTGATCACACTGCCACGTCACCTGGCCTCAATTAGAAAGAGGAAGTCAGAGGAAAATACTCTTTTTGACCAAAAGCCAGTTTTAAGCAAGCAAATGAATCAAAATGTTGCAATTTACTTTGCTGAAATAGGAATACCATTTCCAGTATTGAATTAAAATGGGAATATCAAATATTGATTGAAAAACTGTACACATACACCACAAAGTTTTACATGGTGTCAAAATATCTTAAACCCAAATTAAATGAAGATGTATGTTTTGTGCCCAATAAAATAAAAAATAAAAAAAAAGTGGACAATTTCAATGAAAACATTGTTGTTGTTTTTTTTAACCACCTTACACATTTACACCATGATGATTTTGTAGTGGAATAACTGGCAGCTGACCAGCTATAGTATACTTAATGAATTTAGCGTAGAAGAAGTGACAACCTTCGATGTGGAAATGTGCTGCCCTCTCAACAAAGAATCTTTCAGCATCATATTATTGATTTCCTTTTCCCCCCCTTGTATGTTTTCAGGCTTCACTTCAAACCAGAAACTGCTTAGATTCAAACATTGCCATGTTCACTTCTCTTCTTTCAGACTCACCAGCATGCTTTCAGTTTATACTCGGTGAATGTGAGCCTTATTAGTGTGTCCTCAGTTTCTTTAAAGCACCTCCCCTATCAGTCACTGGACCTGCCAGCATCACTTTTGATGAAACCAACAAAAAGAAACATGTCCACCTGCCAGCAATTGTGCAGCTTCCTGGAATATCTGCTTTGAAGATTAAAAATGAATAAGAGACAGATATAGAGGGAGAGAGAAAAACACATTCATGCACATTCTGCCCTACCCTTTGCCCCCGACGCCCCCATCTCCCATCTCTCAGCAGTCCCTTCCCCGGGCCACTAGAATCCTCATGCGTTTCATCATACCAAATTTGTTCGTAAACCAGAGTGATTCATCATAGTGGGGAATCGGGGGGTAGGAGGTGTTGGTGGAGCAGCCCGTTCTCACTCCAAGTCTTCCAATACGGCAGCTTCAGTGGCCCTACGCTTCAAACTATGAAGCTCATGTTTTTATGTTATTATTATAACATAAAAACTATGGCAGAAGTAAACGAGGAAGACAGGTGACGTAGAATAGTCTGTGTTGGGAAGAGGTGGATGGGTCATCCACCTCAGAAAATTGGTCAGAAAACACAGGACTCTTAACCAGGAGACCGATGTTCTTGTCCTATATGAAACTAAAAATTATCTTTGACTTAGTATAAGTGACTGTAGTAATAGTGATTGTATTGAAGTCTATAAGAAAATGACCCTACTTCTCACTTGATTTGCAGTAATAGTGATTGTATTGAAGTCTATAAGAAAATGACCCTACTTCTCACTTGATTTATTACCTCAGTAAACATTGTAAATATGAGTTTATGGTCTCAAGCATTAGTTTCAAGTCTTTTTTAATACAGCATGATGTTCATTTAGAGTAAAATAGGCGATAAAGCTTTAGGGTATGGCAACCTCATGATAGTTAAATGTCACATTTTTTAAACTATGTCCACTTCTTATATACAGTCTATGGTAGAACGTCATAGTTTGAAGCATAGGGAGTTGGGAGTGAGAATGTTTTGGCAGGGGCAACACTGAACATCCACTTTAAATAGCGAACTGAGAATCATCTTTTTCTAAATGCACTTTGTCCTCAGTTCTCACGTATACAGGTAAGTGGGAAATGCTGTTGCATGCAGGAGCGAGTAAACGCATCTCTCCACCCTGCATCTGTCCTGTGTGAGGACAAGAGAAAACTTCTATGCAATTCCTCTTGGGAGTGGACTGTCAGTGCAGCAAGCAAATATAATATGACTATAAATAGACTTCAACAATAGCTACATCTGATGTAAGTGCCTTTGGTGAAAGTTGGTGAAATAAGCATTGTTTTATGAAAAGACAGTGAAAGATGATCTGAGGTTATTGCTTTGAATTTCATATTGTGTTAGAAAAAAACAACATTATGAAAGTCCCATTAATAATAATTGCAATATGCTGAGCTAATTGATGAAATACAGTTTATTTTTCATTAGAATCCATTTAGCCTTTTTCATTATTGCCAGATGTAGTTCAATTGAAATTTGTGTCAGTGGAACATGTTTACTGGATTAACCTTTAAATTGCTTTTATGTCAGCGGTGTATATTTTCACATATAATTGCTAAATAATAAAAATAAAAAGTTGAAATTAGAATCAATTCAGTTTCTCATATTGTCAAAACTGACACATAAATATAAGCTGGAGCAATAGATTTGCAGCAGGAACAAATTAGACTTCAAATTGGAGTTGATTTCATTATTTACAAATTACCCAGGAGTAATAGTGTGCTGTTTTGTTCTCCTTGTCAGCCCGTTAGCCAATCAAATTTTTCTTATTTGGAGCTTGTACACATTCATTGATTCATTCTTTCAACAGCGGTGTCACGCTCAAAGGCCAACTGTGTGGCGTCATTAGTTCGCTCTGGAGGCCTATCACTCACTTAGGGTTTATCTGACTGCTCCATCGCAGTTTACAGGAGTTTTTTCTATTCTTCTATTTTTCTTTTAATACCTTTTCCTTTCCCGTCATAACATCCGAAACACAGATTCTTTTTTTTGTCTTCCCCATTGTCACTGTGACACTTTGAGTCCTTATGAAATCACAGGTCCGTGCGGGGGGGGGGTTCACCCCAGACGGGTGACCTGTCTCCTCGGCCACCTGGAGGGAGGTGAGAGAACACAGCAGGATGTCAATCACACCTGAAAGCAGAGCGGAGGAGTGAAGAATTGGAGAAGAAAAATAACTGAGTGCTAATAGGAAAAAGGTGTACCATGACATTTCTGTGGGTGTTGGAGGAAAAAAAAAGTGTACAGAAAGATCTGTCTTGATGCATTGGTGATCCTTAACCTCAGCCCCCCTCCCCCCCCTACGCATAAACATACAGACAGAACATCTGTGACTTAGATCCAGATTAGATTTAAATCCATACGTCAGGCTTTTATGTTCTGTAGAAGTCTTTTAGTAGACGTAATACACAGCTTCATTGCTGAGACTGTCCTCAGTAGAAAAAATACAGCATTGTTTGTTTGTTAAAATAGTTTGTTACCTATGGGTATTGTGGCGACATCCCAAGGTCGATAGATGTCTGAAAGGGATGATAGGCAACGCAACAACTGTACGCAGGCCTCACGTGTCCGTACGAGAGAAGGTGATGTTTTACGATGTTTGGTTACACGCAAGCAACTTTTTTTGTTGTACAAAATGCACCTGGTAAGTAATCGCATCAGAAGACCAGAGAATGCCACAAGAGCTGAGACTGTCTCAAGGCCGTGCACCTGCCAGTTCCCAGAACACAAAAGGCCAGTAGGCAGCTGGGTGCTGGCAAAGAAGTAGAGACCGGGACGTGGTTGAAAAGAACAGGAAGTGGGGTACCACTGTCCAAAGCGGTTCCTCTCTGAGGTGAAAGCAGTCAGACTTGTGAAATGATTGACGCGAGCCTCTGCCTACAATTGATCATTTATTCTCCTGATTCAACCCCATGGACCACTCTGCTACAGGTGTGCCACACGTGTGCCTCTGCTCTCTGATTCGAAAAGGTATGTAATCTAAATAAGGTGACACATCTTGAATGTCACCAGACGTCAGTGACAGAGTTTCAAATACAGTTTGTGCCAGTCAATGTTGGGTTTTCATTGCATTACATTGAGTCATCAGAGGTAATTTCTTTTAATTGGCTGAAAAGTCCTTGTCTTAAGTGGATGTGAAAGGTGACATTGCTGCAATCATAGCTTTCGTACTGACTAATCTGCAGAAAGTGCAGGACACGGTAATGTTTTGTACAGACATTGTAAGCCTCGAGCGAGTCTTAAATGAATCCGTCCTCACTAGAAAAAACGCTTGGTCTTTGTTCACTTTCACACTTCAAATGACCTGTGCTTAATCTTTCCCAACAAGCCATTTTTCATTTATGAGGGCATTTTTTCGCCCTAACTAACCAGTGATTTGTTCATATTTGTATATAATTATATATATCATAATTGTGGCAGCTCAATATTAGTAGCATAATACACTATTCATGTTTTTTTCCCCGGGCCAACTAAATATATAAGCAAACTCAACTGCCAAGTGTCTTTAAAAACGCACTTATTTCAGTTTTCTAATAGACTGTTGGCATTACCCCACACCCAGAGAATTAGCTGCAATCATGATAAGGACATGATGTGCATGCAAACATAGTTCATCTGCCTTTACTAAGAACTGCTCCCATTTCTGTTGTAACTGTATGGAATGCCAATACGAGAGATGTGCTGCTATTTCCATCCGTCTTCTGCAATGTATTGACGTCAGAGACAGCACACTGCATGTCAACACATTTTATTGCACTCCACCAGTGGGTGGGGGGGGGGGGAGGGTGAAATAAACACATGGAAATGGAGCTTAATTAGTCCTTTCTCTGATAAGGGCTCGATATATATTGAGTAAGTGGCGGTCTTCCAATAAATTCTGGGGTGTTCCAAATGGGAGCGCAGGAAACAGAAGCGCATCTGATAAAGTCAATCAAGTGCAATTAATCTCAGTTGTGGGTGAAGGTATGGGTTGGTTGTAAAGTGCCTCACACCCCTGGCATCATTACACACTCGGATGCCCGCTGCCTTTTAAGAGGTGTGCCGCGGTGGTCTATTTGTGCATCAGACCGTGCAGTGTACAAGCAAGGCCAGGGACATTACCCTCGCTGTGTGTCGCGACACTGTAGCCTCATCAAGGTAACCTGCAGAGAAGCAATCTGAATTAGAGCGTTGATAAACTCCATTCACAAATGTCACTTACTTTAACTTTGCCTTCCCCTGGTAGAAGCTTTTGTCTGAAAAAACTCACATTTTCACATGTACATAGAAATAAGCCGACGGAGCGAGACACTGAGCCTACATCACCAACTGTACGATCAATGGCTGAGCCACTATCGGCAAAACCAAGTTCTCAGGGAAACCAAATCTTTATTCTCTATGTGTTTCGACATTTATCACACAGCATGTTGCTAGTTTCGTGGTCTGGTCTGAAAGTGACAGAGTGTTTGCACGTTTTACTTTCATAAACTATGTACTGTTTTAATCTACCGTGATCTCCCCATGATTGGAACTTTTTCTTCCCATGCCTGGCTGGAATATGCTGCCCACCGACGTACTGTAAGATCAAGCATCAAAACATTGACCTCCTAAAAAAAAAAATCACTGAAACAATGTTCGCTGAATCTCACACACCATACACATGCCATACATATGTACACATGCATTTTTAAATATGTATTTATTTATTCATATGGGTTATTATTGATGTTAATGGTTTACCATATTATCTTTTCTTATTTTCTATTGTCTTTGGTGTGCTCTGTCTGTTTAAAAAACTACTAAAATACTGTTAATAATTGTGTGTTTAACAATCACTGTCAATTAAATTGCTGTCAATTCATAGTTTTATGTTTTATTGTTGTTGTTTTTTTGTGGAGCACAGGAAGACCGGCAACCACTCTGGGCAAGCTAATGAAGAATAAAAACTAATGTACTAAAAGTGAAAGTACTCAGTATGCAGATTTGCCCTTTAGCCCTCATATTGTATATTTTATCATGGCTTATTATCACTGAGGCAGTACCTAGTACGCAGCCTTTTACGAATGTCAATGGTTTTGAGATGGAACCACTTAAATACTGTTTGGTATCCTAATATATCACAATCCAGCAAAACTAATATGATTACAGCCCGAGTCACTGTGTCGTCGACAACAACAATCACTTCCGGGTAGAAGCTGTATATTTGATCGGCAGAGATATGTCAAATGTGCAAATTAGTTTATTTCTGCTGACATTTTCAGAACTAACTGTAACGTTTGAATATATATTCGAACAGTATTCCGACCTATTTGACATTTCTGCTGTGCATGTTTTATGTATTGTGTTGTTTTGCTCGGTCTTTGATGAACCAAATCTACCCAACGGTGACATCTCGCTCACTGCTAGTTTTGGGTAAACTCAAGCCATCATTTTCTTTAGTCTGTGGCCCTACAGGTAAACTACGTCTCCAAGCCAACATTAGGGAACATTTTGTTAACAATAAGATATGAAAGCATCAAACATGCATTTATATCTCAGTTGCTTCTCGCCCCCGTTTGCTCGGTGCCGTTAAACCGTATGTACGTGACACAGGGGTTTTCGACCTGGAAGGTATTGTGAACGAACATTGCGATTGGTTCGGCATGCAAAATATTACGAGCACTGTCCGCAATGCACAAAATGAACATTCGCCACCCCTTCCCTTCCATACCTTGCATGCGAAGGGTCTAAAAAGAATTAGTATCGCCGCAGGAAGCAACTTTGGTGAATCTTTCAGGGGAATCTGGCCTCGGCAGGCGGAGGTCACTCGCCTGCATTCGTGCATGTGTGACCTTGCCTTATCTTCAAAGTACTGTAACCAGTAACTATAGTGATAGTATTTATTGCATGGACGTTGTTACAGCCAAGAAAACTATAATGTGCTCAAAACATTTTCATATAGCTAATATAGCTAAACTACTATTTTGTTGAAATCTATTTTTTTTTTTTCCTTACCTTTTATGTATTTTATTCTTTGTACTTTGACTCTTATGCACTGCATGTTTATGTTTGCTTAATACATTGTCATATTTCATATTAGGGAATAAAAGTAAAGTACAGTACACATCTTGAGGAACCATTGGTGTGCGGTTATGCCTCAACATATCAGAACCTTTTAACTTTCTCAGAGAGGTGGATTAAGTCAGATAAATTAGGTTTTTTTGGGTTATTGTGCTCTAATCAAAAGCTTTTACACATGAATTCCCTGCAGTCTATTGTATTGTACAGTTTAATACACGTGTGCGTGTTGGACTCCTATTTTGTTCCGCAATATGTCAAGCATTCACATGACACAACCAAACAATTTGTAGTTTTCCTCTTAATGAATTCCCCAATTGTATTAGACGGCCCAGTGCGTTCATCCAAAAAGTCACCGTGGTACATTTATAGTTATTAGATTCTTGCATGGACGAGAAAAATCCTTCCCCTTTTTTCTCCTAATGTAATGTATAATAATCTGTTCATCCATAAAATCAGATCAAGGATTATGAGAAACGCTGAATCCAATACTTTTCATGATACATTACCCTCATATGTACTTATCGCAAATGGTGTTTGTATCATCAGCACAGTGAAAACAAACAAAACCACAGGGGAGACAAAGAGCGGGAGAGATTATACTTTCCCCTTTCTGTAATTTCAAACCCTCTTCCTCCTCCTCCTCCTCCTCCTCCTCCTCCTCCTCCTCAATGTTTTAAACTTTATTTTGTAGCCAAACAATGATTACACCAACGCATAACAATAGCAGGAACAGCAATGGGCTATTACCGCTGAAGGAAAAAGCCACTTTGACTTTCACAATTGTCAAATCAGTCACCGGCGATATTTCATTCCTTTTGAGGATATGCAATTACTCCGACGGAACTCAGACTTGTATTCTCGTCAAATGAGGCGCAACAGACAATATGACCCCAGCCGTGGTGGAAGGAGATAGGTTCAGGCCTCATGTTAACAGTCTGACACCTTCACAATGCGCTCACCACCCTCATCACTGACACTTCTGCTCCTTGACCGTTTCTTGAGGGCGCTGTGTAGCTGCCATACGAGTCCTATCACAGATGACATGCAACGTATTTCCATTTCTTTACAAAGAAGCCCCAGGATTGCTCAGTTGACGGTCATCTCGTGCACAATGCAATTTCACATTTTAAAAAGGCCCTTTCTCCCCTGCTCTGTTCCTCTGAGAGACAAAATAGATCAATGACCAGGAGGACAAGTGGTATCAGCTATGACTTGCTACAAGGTGGGGAGAACTAGATGGAGAATGAACAAGTGTTTGGGCAGGTCTAGGGGGACTGTGGATCAGAAGCAGAGGTCCTGAGAGGTCCAGGGAGGAGAATGGACAGAGGGAGGGCTGAGGTGGGAGAGATGGGTTACGGAGAACAAGAGGCCGGGAGCCCAGGGATATGGAGAGGTGAGTCTAGTGGGTGGAAGGTTCAGAATTCTGAGGAGGAATAAGAAAAGTGCTTGTGTGTGTGTTACAGTACATGTGTGTGTTTTGGATGGCAGCCCCTCACCTTTCCTTCAGTTGTGGGAGGATGCAGCGAACACTAAGATTTTTTTTTCAAGGGCAGCTGCGAGAAAGAAACACGTTTGCCATTTATGCGTTAGAAAAAATGTATGTAGCATCTTGAAATGATGACAGCTGTAATATTTATTACTAATAAGGTTGTTGCCTGTAGTTGTTGCTACTAGCATCAGAATGTTCGACTGAAGCCAAGTGCTGGTGGCAGAATATTAACTGTATAGTAGAGTGATTATACGTATATTTATATATATATATATATATCTATATATATATGCTGCAGGAATAATTGGGGAATGAGAAGCAGTTGAGCATGATGTGGGTGGGAAAGGTCAGGTGGTGGAAATGGCAGGAAAGGGTGTTACTGCAGAGCAGGAGGGAGTGGCTGGATCTGGAGTTATAATAGAATTAGGCCTTGTTAACATAACATAGGAATTTTTTGTAAACATAGCTTTTTCTATGCGCTTTGGCCTCCACCCAAAACCCACTGAAAACAGAGCTTTTGTAAAACTCTGGCCAGGGTAAAGATTTTCAGAAACTCTGCAGAGTTTTTGGCTCGTAACGTCAGAGTGTGCACCGTTATCTCCTTTTGCTGCATTATCTAAAAGTCCCACGACACAGACGGCAACGTGTGTTTTTTCAGGAATTTGGTGTGTGCGCCTGTTTTTACCATTTCAGCTCAGGAGGCCAAGTTCTAACAGAGACCAAAATAATGTTCTTAGAAAAAAGGCCTCTCTCTATCTCTCTTTAATGCATTTGTTTAATTTGGCCAAACAACCCTAATTTAAACAAATACGTGTTTGGAGGAGAAGTAGAATTCCAAACATTCATCATTTACACATTTTCAATAACAACCCTAAAAAAATCTCTTGCGCAAACACGGCTGTTCCCCTGGATATAGAGCAAAGGTTTTGAAAATTATATTAATTTTTGCTTTTTGTCTGACCTTCACTGGCACAAAAGACCACATTGTTATCCGTCAGAAAAAAAAACTCTGACATGTTTGCCTGTGGACCATCCCATTTCAAAGGTGGATTTTGTATGTAGACAACAACCTAGTAATTTCCCTCGGTGCAGCAGCTGAGCACACTCGTCTGCGCGATGACAAGCGGAAAGGGTTATCCGGTCCCCTCAGAATACCTCACAAACATCGCTCAGATAAACCTAATTTTGCCCAAGGCACTCTTCACCTGCTCGAAAACTAGAGCAATACATTTGCAAATATCTTCAAGAATTCCCACTTCTCTGAACCTGCAGAAACTATACCTCCACAGGGGCATATCACTTTCCCTTGAGGACTTCGGGAAATATCGTTGACTGTTACAATTACAAATGTCATGGAAGAAAAATCACAAGCTCCATCAGGAGCCCTATAGCACGTTTTAGGGGGTGACATTGCCAAATGTGTTGTCTGTTTATTTATTAATTTTCTTTTTTGCATAACATTATTCATGAATATTAATGTTGCTTCATTGTGGGAACTGTTTGCAGTACTCAGTGGGCTGGAAGAGGCCCGGGAAAAATCATACTGGCTAATGTGAAGTGGGAGATGTGGGCTTACAGTGCAGTGCAGCCACTGAAATAAACACTCAATATTTAATATATTATTTTTATAAATAAATTAATAAGTTAAGGGGGAAAGAAAATCATCAAGCCTGCCAAAACATAGAAATAATTTTTCTACGACTATCCAAAGAGCTGTCCAAGAAAAGCATCTCGCCGTTTTCCAAGAATAAGTCGTATGGGAGCTATGGGCTGACCTATAGTGGGTCTTTACCCTGCAACCCGAGCTGCTTTTAGAACAGACCGCCAAACTTCAGGTCAGCAGGGATTAATTAGCTTTTTGAAACCCACCCAGCAGATGTCAAGGTAATCTTGGGATGCGGGCTGCAGAGGTCAATGCAATATCTCAGAGCTGAGGGAACAAGAGCTGATCTCACCAGTGTCCAGCGCTCTGCCGTGCCAGACATTAGTCCCAAATAGGCTGGGACTGCTCAGTGCAAACCTCTAGCCCTCATTCAGGCCTCATTAATGACCAAAGTATATAATTGGCTCACACTTTTCATGCCTGCAGATATCAACATAACCTTTTTTTTTTTTTCGTTTGAGACCACCCATGTGTGAATAGCTTTTTCTTTTTTTTTTTTCTTTTTTTACACATGAACAAAACTTACGAGACTTTCTGATTTATTTGGATGAATCAAGTTTTCACACTTTAAATGAGGAGAGATTGTCTGTTTTCCCTTGTCCCTTTTTATCTGGGTGAACAGAATCTCACATTGCCAGATTACCTCCACTATTCTGGAGCTCTGTGCCAGCACAGGAGGAAGCTCCTGCAGAATCCATTATCAATCTGTGAACGGTGAGGGAACACACAGGGTTGAGAGGCGTTGGGATCAGAATTGTCGAGGGCCACCCTAAACTGTGCTGGTTCTCTTACAAAAATATCCCAGAATAAAATATAATTATGGGACATTTGGCGACAGTACCAACACTTTAGTCACGGCTGTTGTGTACGAGGTAACAGGGGAAGGACCCAAATGCAGATAGCTAATTTCTTCAATAAATCACTGAAAATCTTCATCTTTCACTGGACTTACAGGAAGGTGCAGTTACTGGTACAGGTGGTCAGAAAACAGAGGCATGAAACAAGAATGTAGCATAGCAACTTGGAGAAGCTGTCAAGGAATGGAACTGGGACAGTATATAAACTGAGAGGCTGATGAGGAAATGAGATGCAGGTGAGGGGGTGGGTTGGGAAGGCCTGGCAACTGCAGAGCAGATGAGGGAAGTGGGAACAGATGTGTAGATGGGTAGGGCAGTCAGGTGATGGGAACGGAAGGAAAGTCCGAAAGCATCTGGTGGATGGATGGAAATTGGCAATGAAAGGGCCTGGGGAACAGGGAGTGTGCCTGGAGAGGAGAGACAGAGAGACAACTTTAGCATTTCCAGGGTTTATCTGGGTGTGTTTCTTTCATGTGCTCACTGCAGATGATGCCTGTAGATTGTCATAATCAATGCAAACATGAATTCCTAGCAAATAATACAATCAAGCAGGCCTATTGCACAAATGTGTACAGATTTACCAGATGTTCTCTGGGCAGTACGCTGAAGCAACGGTCATTATCGTCTCTATTGACAAACTTATTAAATACACCAATGCTGCTATGCAGTATTTTTGATGTGCATGCATTATCCTAACATTTGCGGTAAGTGGTCTACAAAACAAAATGAGCTCATAACATCAGAGTGTGCACCGTTATCTCCTTTTGAAAAATGCAAAAGCGTAACTTTTTAGACTGAGAGAGACTGCAGTCAAGCTAGTGGCTCTCAGGATGTACTACGTCATGCTAACGTGGTGCTGATGGTGCTAACGTCATGCTGATGTTTAGCAGGTATAATGTGTATCATGTTCACCATCTTTGTTTAGCATGCTAGCCTGGTAACATGTAATATTTATCACGAAACAGTGTGTCCATGGACTGGGCAACCTATATTACAATCCCTAAAGGTTTGAGCATATGTCATTATTGTTGCTTAGGTCAGAAAAGAAGTCTCAGTCTGTGCATAGGGAAAACACTGTTGGTAGGCGGTCATTAGGTTCACTAATCCAATGTTATTGTGCAACAATTTGCACATGTATAATTAAACACTTACCATAACCATTCAGCAAACTTTCTCTTCAACATGAAAAATTAAAAATGCATACCCCCAAGGTAATATACAGAATTAACCAAAAATGTTATTATTAGATAGCTGATAATTAGATTGGGGATTTAGACATATTATATGCAGGTGAGAGTATACATATAGTGTGTGTACTAGTGGAAGGTTTATTGCAGTGGTCCACATCTGATAATTGGTAATATATATACACATATATACATGATAAAGAGTTAAAAGGAAGAAACCTTCAGTACAGTCAAGCCAGTGCCTTAGAATAGCTCAGTTCCCTTTGTTACTAGTTGACCGCAATGTTGAAAATTGGCAACCCACGCGGCAGTGCCACAGCGTTAATGACTCAGAAAATGCAGCCAGGCAGGATGTGCACAGTTTTAATAAGCAGGTGCAGAGCGCAAATGTAGGTCTCATCAAATCCAGCAATTAATATGTTTAGAGGAACCTAGGTGGTGAGCATTTATTTCAGTAACAGCCCAATAAAGAGCACTGAGTTCAAAGGGGAACATATAAATAATGCTCTCTCTATCCCTCTTTTCATTTTCTGCAGGTGTGCCTGGTTATGATTCATACATAATGTACTGATACTTTCAAGGTACCAGGATGCCTTAGAAAAGCCACCTATATTTCTTCAGAGTTAGTGCTGAACACAGCAATGCCTTCTGGGAGAAACCGCAGGCTGAAGGCTCCTGTACTCCCATAAGGAAGGGCTGAACTCAAATCCGGTACAATAATAACATACTCCCTTTCTGATCGATGATGCTTACATGTTTATTAAAGATTTAAAGGTAAGCTGCATGAGTGAGTTTTATGTGAAATAGTCTGATTTACAAGAAAAGCAGGAGCTTTTATAGCTTGTATGTATTGTCATTGTATGATGAAATACTATAAGTTGGACAGCTACAATGTAATACAGAACCCCAGGAAATTTTAAGTAAACAGGTACCCCAGAGTTGTCCACACAGTTTGGCTGACAAATAAACTTTAGGAAAAATACTTCAGAAGCCATTGACTCTAGACACCAAAGACATTGACCCGAGCCACAACAACCTTCCGTTCCTACTGCTACAATAACTTGATGCTATTCATTTGAGAGAACACATTAATTAATTTCAGTGAACAAATTGCATATTGGAGTATCTGTGTTACTAATTTGTGCACCCAAATTGGTTGCTCGTGCGTACAAATGATTAACTCTTACACCCAAATGAGTAGTTTGAGGTTAGTATTTACTAATGAGGAAACATATTTTCTTTGATACCTGCTGCGCTCTATACAAATGAACAATGTGAGTGTTTTTGCTTATCTGATGACCCCATTCGTAGGAAAAAGACACACCAGCAGTACATTAATCAAATGTGGGGAACTCAATTCTCGCCATGCTTAGGGTAAAGTGGTGAGAAAATGCCAGGCTGTTGAGATAGAACATAAACCATCATCTCTGGGGTTTATACAACAATCCAACAAACCCGTTTGACTTTTTATAATGATCAATGCTGTTGTTTTTCTCAAGGGGCAAACAAAAATGCCATATAAAATTGCACACAATGAAGGTTGATAAATGCCAAATCAATGAGGACTTGAAGCGGAAATCCAATGCAAACTACAGTAGCAGTTCCCACAATAGCTGTTATGCTTCTAGACTGACATGACATGGGGTTGTACACAATCTGAGATGCACTCATTACAAGATTATTCCAGTTGGAAAGATCCACAACAAGGTATTCAACAAAAACCACACAAGGTCACGCGTTCGCTTTCTCCCTCCTTCTGGTTTCCTTTGGCTTTCTCCCTGGGGACTGTTCCTCTTCTCGTCTCAAACGTCTTATTTACTGTAGCATTCCCGAGATGCTCCAGTGAATCTAGGTTTTTGGCTGACGTAAACCGCATTAGCATCTGGGACAGCACATAATGAGGTTAGGACGTGTCTGAGAGCTGCTCAAAGTAAACAATCCGTCATGACGGTAAAGAGCGTGGCTTCCATGTTGACTTGAAGGATTCGGTCTAAGATCTAAAAAATGTGTCTGTGAAAAGCAAATAATAGCGAAAGTCAATGTCGTCTGCGCCAGGCTTGAAGATACTGGCAAAACATATAAACAAAAATCACACTTTCAAGATTACTAAACTTCACTATCTACATTTGTGTTCATCCACTGTGTCGTTTACGGTCTTTTCATCAATGAGCGGTTGATACTGTCCTTCACTAGCACTGTGTCGGAGGTTCCTCGTTAAATCGAGGCACATCAGAGGCATTTGAGATTCTATATTAAACACCGTTTTGCAGGTCCTTCTTAGTGGGTTGTTGATCTTGTGCCTTACATGGTTTTGCAATGCAATGCAGCTTAATAAATAGGGTCCCACAGATAATGTAATTATTTTTTGCAGATGCAGACAAACAGTCGGATGCTATTAAAGCGTTTTAACTTTGTAAGCTAAAAAAAGATCTTCCTGTGTGTATCTTTTTTCTCGATTAGCTCTACTTGCTTTAATCATTTAGAAACCGAAACTCCTCTTCCTATATCTTGTTGATTCGACCTGTAAGAAGACATACCAATATTGGCGAATATGAATGGATGGAGAGGGTTTATGAGGTCAGAGGGATAGAGTGTTGCTCCTTGCAGGGAATGTTTTTCTTTTTCTTGTCCCCTTCCACATGACAGTGGTCGAGGTAGGTCATCAACGTAGACGTCATGCAGGAGCTGGTATGGAGATTCACCGTCTTGCTTGAGGACACTGCAAGGTCCTGCATAGTTGACAGAGAGCTTCCCTGCACACTATGGGTCTCTGATGCCCCACAGTTGTGACGGACAGACACTAAAAAGGTCAGAGAGGGAAAAATAAATGACATTGAGCAATTAATATTCCAAATGCCATGACATTGTTTGGTGAAACTGAATTGCTGAAGAGTTCATCTTGAATACACATTTAGCCTCTTCTCTCCCTTCTTTAATTTAAGAATGTAGCACTCATCCAACTGAGAGTGGTAGAGTTTAGGTGCAGGGGAATCCGTTTTAATTTCAAAATATGTTACTTATGAAAAGTTATTTGGGTTTTTATTTTCCTACGAATGTCCACCAACATTAGCGTCCAGTGCGCCTGCACAAGCCCCTGCAGTGCAGAAACTGTTTAGGCAACAAAAGTACTTGGTTAGGATTAGGGAAAAGATTATGGTTCGGGTTAGTTGACTTGTTTGTTACGTAGCAAATAAGTTAACGTTCGAGTTAAAATAACTACGAAGGTGGTCGATTTTGACTTCTGGTTTTACACGGGACATAAACTATGATCTCCTGGGTGAAAGTCCTGTGTTTTCGGACCTACCCATCCACTTCCTGCATGGACTTTAGTGCTCTTTATACTACATCACCTGTCCTGGCTCATGATTACTTGGGTTACATACACGTTAATTGCGTGAGTTATGTACAAATTCACAGTGACTATCATGCATTCAGTGGACATTGATGCAATTTGTATTTGTTAGGTCAAGCTTTCAGTCTGCAAGAGCTTAATCAGAACATCAGATTGTCTCAAAATGATATTGTGTATTAATTCAAATGTGTGGAGAATATTTTGACTTTGAAAGGAGAAGACATGGGCTTATAAAACATGAAAAAAAAACAATATCTTGAATGCATTACACCAGCGGTCCCCAACCTTTTTGCACCACGGACCGGTTTCATGCAAGACAATTTTTCTAGGGACCGGGGAGGCAGGCATAACAAAACACACAATAAAGTGCAAAACATATAATTTAATTATTACATATATATATAATGTAAATGTAATTATTCCATTTTATATTATGCACTTTATTTATATTATTATTACATTGTAATATATATAATATAATGCATAAAAATGTTTACAATAAATATTATCAATACAAAAAAAAGACGTTTTATTCTTTCTGTGCGGCCCGGTACCAAATGACCCACGGCCCGGTACTGATCCGCGGCCCGGGAGTTGGGGACCGCTGCATTACACCATCATTATTCATGTTCATATTTCTTGTGAGAACTACTTAACTCAACATTTAGGGTGTTCCTTTTTCATCTACTGTATGTCACTTCTCTTCCTATCAACCTCAGTCTGACAAGTACTTATAATTTTTCCAAATTATGCCACTGACTGCAGCTGACATTGCCATGCAACGCTTTTGTTTCATCCTCATAATTGGTATTTGTTTTTGTGCTGTTGCAACGCAAGAACAAAGTGTGCAGTCAGAACTGTCCATGCAAGAATAGACCTGACATGACTATTGTTCAGCCTATAAAGTGTGTCAGACAATGTATAACTCAAAGTCATATTACCTTGAGCTGCTCATAGTGCAACATCACATATTGTTTTGAGTCCCTCTTTAGATTGGTAAGGACCTTCAGAAAATTTTACTTTCACATGTTTTAGGTTAAAGATTATGTAAACTTTTATATTTTCTACCTAATAATCTTCCTTTAGTAGCAACAAGGGAAGCTAAATACCTACTACTGACATCCTCAGTCAAACATTAAAGACATGCAGTGGAAAATTTGTATGAAATTTGTATTGTGCTTTTTAGGCATAATGGAGAATATGAGGGAAGAATAATTACAACAATCTCTGAGGAGCATATGAGCTGTGTTCCTCATTATCTTTTAAAGCCAGGAAAGGCGTCACTGTTGCTGGGATTTGTTCCCCCTGAGGAACTATTTACCTCCGACTGCATTTATGTGTTTTTTCCTAATTCTTTGCAAAAAGGAGAACCTGTTGTCTTTGTTGTTTTGACTGCTACATCAGAGAGGAGTTTAATTTACAAATGTAACAGTAATCACCTCCAAGAAAACATAATTATAAATGTATCAAAAAACACAATGAATTTCTGAAAGAAAATTATTCAAAATGCAAATTCACTGGACAACTGTTCTGATCTTCTTCTTAATTGTCTTTTCACTGTTTATGTACAAATATTTGGAACCATTTTTGTGGAGGTCATTGTCTCCGAATAAACTGATCTCAGATGTGTTTTATCTCCGTCAGTCCTGTTAGTTGTTATTACAGATTGTGCAGACTGTCCTCATCAAGAAAAAAATAAATTACATGTAAGAGACATCCTCTTACATAGTGGGATTTAGTTGAGTGGATATTATTGTAAGAGACATAACACTGTGGTAAGAATGTTCACATGAGTTCAGAGCTGAGAAAAGAGGACACAGTCTCTGAATATTTAATGACCGTCACATTACCCCAGCCTAATCAAATGATCAGATTTGCACTTGTTATTATTCACACAGCTTATGCATAACGCTCTTCTCTTATGCAAGAGAGGGGATCTATCGTATACATTTGCATAAATCCTCAGAGCCAAGCTCATGCAGATGCAGGCATCTAGAATTAACTCACTAAGCCAAAGACCGACCAGCTGCCTGCCAGTTCCCAGCCAAATTCCAGCTGCTGGGAGTCTCCCCACCCTCCTGTTTCTTGACAGGGCATGTCTAGATTCCACTGTAGACTTGTTAATTTGTTCAATTGCAGGGTGTCACCATAAGAAGGCACTTCCTTGACAAAAACACATAAACCAGCTGAAGTACACTGAAGAGCCAGATATATTTGTTTAGGCCATGATTTCCACACCATTTTTTCCAGTAGTTGCTGGAACTTTTAACAACGTTTGCCACCCCTCAGTTGTCAATAGTTATGATTCACATATTTTTAACAGCATAAACCCTGATTTTCAGTGGTGGAATGTAACTAAATACTTACTAACATTCGTACTCTTGGATGCCATTGGAACCATTTTTATTCTAAAATGTTTGAACCTAAAACAGAAACACATTTCAATTTGAATCATGTTCATACCACTTGCATTTGGACTCAACCTGAGAGCACTAATACTTTTTCAAGCAACTGATCTTGAAAGCTTTCAGAAAATGAACAGTAGCAAGACTGGCATTATTCTAATAAATCCAGACATTTAAATTTACCAGTCTAAAGCCGACTTGGCGTCAAGCTAACATGTTTTTAGTGATACAGCACAACTCTATAGCAAATTATTTCGAAGAACCCCGGAGTCATTCTGTAAATTGTTGAATTAGGGAATCAATATGTAACGCTGTCTATGACAAATTCATAATTATTCATGCCTTGATGTAAAATCAGCAAATGTATGATTCATCAAATTATTTATTGCTTCGTTTGAAAATCATTAGTTAGTTAGTTTGTCCTGGGTTAGGGTTATTGTACCTTATATGAGTAATTGTGGCAAATAATTGATTAATAGATTGCTTTGAGTTAATTAAGACAGATGGATCTGTGAGAGATGTGGGTGTAAACAAGAACAAAAGGTCCCTTTTCTGACCTGTACTGTGTATTTTCAGGTCATTACTTTTAAACATTAAAAAATCTTATCCTATCAGGAAAATCACTGTATTACTTCTAGGCTCAAGGAGAGATTATTTGAATTTTCAGCAGTTTATCGCCTTCTCGCACTGAGTAGATCTCAGGAATAAAGTGATCCAAACATGATGGATAACTCTCACATTAGCCCTCATCTGCAATTCCTTTTGGCAGCATCCACAGAGGTATCCATTCACACTTGGCTATGTGGGCGTAAATGTGAATGTACGTAACCATTCAATCTGTCATGCTTGGTCATAGCACGCTGGGGAGCAATTAGCTTTAATCAGGTTTCAACTGGGTCAGTAACTCCAAAAGCAATCACAATACTCCAGACATTTTGACATTAAATGTAGACTTGGCCACAAGTTCATTTCCTCGAGAAGGGATTCAGGTTCGTTTTTCCATGATAATCGCTACAAAAAAAGTTAATGACCAGTTATTCTTCATTCGACTTTTAAATAGTTAAATAAGAGTTCAATAACTAAGATAGAGAACAAGCTCTGAAATGATTAAATAATAGTTCAATAGCTAAGATAGAGAACAAACTCTGAAATGATTAGTCAATTAATAAGATGATCAACAAAAATAAATAACAGTTTTAACAATTGATAAATCACTTGCAAAAGACAGTTTAAAAAGAATATCAAAACCTGCAGTCAGGGACATGCATTTACCTTTTGGCCTCTTCATTAACAGTAAGCATGATCTTTCCCTAACTTTAATCAAGTTTTTTAGTTCTTAACCATACCATCTCTGCCTTGCATAAATATTGTAAACAAGAATTTTGAAAACGTTGATATTGAACATAATCCAGGAATTTTCTAAATCATCCAATATTCATGTTCTTGTCTTGCAATAAATGTGGGCTTTCAGTCCCCAGTGTTGGTAATTCTCCCAGATCCCTGGTTCCTGTAACAATTTAGGAAATGGATTGAACACAGACAAAGCAGGCAGACAGGGTCAGTTCAGTGATTTAATGCCAAAGTGAGGTATATATAGGCTTACAGGAAGACGGACAGGTTCAGGTAACGGAAGTTCGAAAGTAAAAACACAAGGCAAGATAGCAACTTTGACCAGGAGTGGGTGGAAGAAGGAGGATTAAATATCTACAGGGCTGATGAGACAAGTGGGAACAGGTGAGCAGGTGGGCGGGGGAGGTCAGGTGACAGGGACTGGAGTGAAAGGGGTTATTGCAGGGCAGAAGAGAGTTTCTGGATGTGGGAGTTGACAGGAGAAAAAGTCAGAGGGCATCTGGTGAACAGGAGGCGAATGGCATTGAATGGGATTAGGGAAGTGGGAAAGTGGCTGGAGGGAGCTTGGATGTATACAGAGAACTGGATACAGCTTTGGAGGCGGAGCCCTGTTCATTCCTATAAAAGGTTGCTCAGTGGCGCATGAAGCCAAAAAAGTTTGAATGCCGTAGATAAACCTGGATCTTCTGCACCCATGGAGCCCATAGAGTAAGCACACTGCAGCCTCCCAACCCCTCCCTAAATCAATGCCATTTAGATACTATTCACCGATAGTTAGATACCTATATTGATTAAATACATCTATTTAAATGTTAAACCAGGAAGTTGATATACTTAAAGAAAATATTTATTTATAGATGTTTTTTTCCCCCAATTTAGGCCTATGGGAAATAATATTTTTGGGCCAAATGGCATCACAAGACGTACAGTTTGGCCATTACTAAAATTGGCTTCAAAGCGCGGCACTGTTCCTCGGGGATGGGAAGAGAATGCAACTTGACAGCATTTCTTCACTGGCGTAACAGATCAGGGAACAGACAAACTTTTGACATTGTTTGTCTGAGACCTTTCAATGTGGAACCAGTGAGATGACAGCTGTTCATTACATAACCTGACATATGGATATAAAGCTCATTCTCTGTTTTCATCAGTTTTTTTTTTTTTTTTTTAGTCTTCTTACTGGAGGATGATGAGATGCCATATGTTGTGTTAAATAAAAATAAATAATTCTCAAAGTATTTACTTGTTGTCTTTCTGGCCCTTTCCTGGATACCTAGCACACATCGCTGCTATGAACCTGAGCTACATTTTGCTTCTGCACTGTGCTCTGCGCCCCACGTTGCTACGAACACAGCTCCTGCCACTGATCACGTGTAGAGGATGTTAGATCTCCATGCCTTGAAGCTGCATGCCTGCAGTTCATAACTCGGGCTCGCCATTACAAATGTGTAGTCTCCCTTCAAAGCCACAGATGAAATTATCTTCACTCTATAGCTGCCCAGGACATAGATCTTGAAAATCGGTTGAGTTCCCCTTTAGGCAAAAGTGACAACATTTTTGCAGCTTCAGCTTCTCAATTGTGTGGGTTTGGACTGTTGGTCTGACAAAAAAAAAAAATAAATAAGATGTCACCTTTGGCTTAGAGAATATGTCACTATTTATTTTTATTTTATTTTGACATTTTATAAAAATGTAATTCTGTATGTATCCATAATCATCTGCAGGGCTGTTTTTCACAGCTTTTCTTTTTAGATTTGAGCCCGATTTAAGATGTGTGTGTGTGTGTGTGTGTGTGTGTGTGTGTGTGTGTGTGTGTGTGTGTGTGTGTGTGTGTGTGTGTGTGTGTGTGTGTGTGTGTGTGTGTGTGTGTGAAGTCCTTGTTTACATCTGTTCCAGTGTGCCGGGTTCATTGTGAGTGAGCATTTATTCGATAAAGGCTTAGAGGGATTTGAGATGAATCTTGTTTCTCTGTCGTTTTCTGCTCCCTGTTTGATTTCGGTATGAAGGCTGAAAAGAGCTGTGCAACCTTTAAAGGATTTGTTGGGAGCTGTGTGCCTTTCATTTGACCCCCTTGCTGATTTATTTATGACTCAATATGACCCTATAACTATTCAGATTCAACGGTGATGTATCTATAATCACTCCGAATGAAATTGTCCTCAGATAGCAAAATTCTATCAAGGTCTGATCCTGATGCTTTTTGACGCATTTGGATGTTTTATTCAATCTTATCCCAACGGACTCTTTTCGCAGTGATGTCACCTTGCAATGAAAGCTTCATATTAAGAAACCCTGAACAATACCAAACGTGCTACCCGCTCTGATCTAGCTCACACAATCGAAACCACCTTACTCTTCAGAGAAGACCAGACTTCATTACATAAACAGTCAAAGCTGGAAAAGAGCCGGTGATTTACCCTATTAAAATAAAAAAAAAAGTGTTGGTTCGTGAATAGATATTTGTTGTTATCAGTTCACATCACTCACTGACCGACACCTGAATCTAAGTGCTGTGCCCAGACAAGTATCGGAAAATCAATATTGTCTGTGAAAGTTGCATTGGGCGGCTTGCGGTAACCTTGCATGGAGATTCCAGGGCTTGAAAGCAGTAAATGCTTGTGAAAATGATTCTCTGTAGAGCGAACGGGCTATAATTCAACATAATTTGTCATGTAGGAATATGTAGGATTCCCAGCGGGAAGATAAAATGCTGTACCTGTTTGTGTCAGATTGATAGTTATGACATAACGTTACATGGTACCCTGCTACTCAGGCTTATCTGATGGCGCTGGGAGCTGACACATTACCGAGAACACTGGTGTCCCTATCAATATTCACTGTGCATCCTGAACCACTACCAAACAGATGGCTTTGCTGCTCTTTTTACATAAACCCACAAGAAATTGTTACGAGTCTTGCATACAAAACACAACGTAGGCTCATATAATGGGGTGTCACTCTGCATAATGTCCACATTTCTGATGGATTTGCGCTCATAATGGATTCTTAATTAATGCTTGTACATTTTGAAAGGCGCCGGTGCCTGAGCAAATGATAAGGCTTTTCGAACCACCCCACACTCGCTTTATGGAATCAATGGACGTGAACGTGATGATGGTGGTGATGATGATGATAACAGCTCTATTTAGATTCCTGTGTGTCTGTGCTGCCACCAGTCTGCCATACATCCATCTGTGCCGTTGAAATATTCTGGAATGTGGGCTGAGAGCCTCATTTGTCTTAAGTGTCAAAGGCACTTGACATTACGGGTCCTTTGGCTCACATCTCAAAAAGAGGTTGACGGGGATCTGCCAGGCGATTTGGAGCCATCTGAGACAGGGCTGATCCGTCAGAGGTCTCTTCTCCGTGCACTTTAAAAGTTAACCAGAAAGATGAGTTTCGAGAAACTTGCGCTGAGGCCTGAATCCAAACCTCAACTGCACAGAGTCGCGAGGCTGCATGATGAGAAGAAGAACAGATTATTCACTGAGTACTGCAGCATGATGGGCTTTGGCCAATTTAGCAACGTATGCGAAGCCAGTTAAGTGGTAAGACGGACGATTGCATGAGGCAGAGACGCACACCAATTGATTCCGTTTAAAACTCTCTTTCATACGTGTCTTCTAAAATGATCTAACTCAGCATACTTTCTGTACCGCATAATTTCTCTATTTTTATGTGTCAGAATAGGTTTTTAAGAAAATACAAATTGGTGCAAATTGCATTGAAGTATAGCCTTTTCCACTTACCCCCCTCCTGGTCAAACCAATCGGGGAGAGGAATTTGCACTGCTGCTATGTCTCATAAATGTCTCGGCAATGATTTATTTCCGCCAGATACCCATAACGTCACCGTTCTGTCAAATTCATTCACTCTGATCAAGGAGCAATTTCAGCAGATACACTAGAAGGGCTTTTTTGATTTAGTTTTTGACATTTTCGCCAATGTGTCTGACATGCAATATATGCAAATTGAACCTCTCTAATAAGCATCTTCTTTGGTTCAATTGGTTCAGACTTTTTTTTCTCTCTTCTGACAGTCTGCACGTCTAATTTTGGTCATGAAAATAGCCTTATTATTTTCTTGATAAGGCCATGCCTATTGAGATGTCACTGTTCTGTTCCCGCGGCGCAATCACCCCATCCATTCAATTTGGATTCAAAATATCACTTGCACTTTCCAGGGGAAGATTGTTACCTCTCCCCAGCATGTAGATGGATGCACAAATGCACGCATGCACACACAAAATCGAGCACCTCATCATTGTCATTTCGAATAAGACTTGAATGATGGATGGTTTTGCGATGTATTCAAGGCCAAATAGGAACACTGAGTTCTCTCACCCAGTGCCTCCAATTTCTTGGTCTCTGCTCTGCCAGGAGGAGGAGCAAAGATATGTGCTGTTGATATTCTTTCCTCATCTGAAGATAGAACAACGGGTGGTTTGAGTTAGGGGTCGGTGGAACTCACATTAGCTACCTGTGGAGGAACAGGATCAAAGACACAACCGTGACTTCTGCCTCAGGGAGGTGCTGATCCCCCCCTGCACAGTCTCTGCACTCCCTCTGCGGGTGTGTTCTCCCCGAGAGGTTGAAAAATGAACGGCGCCAAAGCAGATCTGAGGAACTGTTACAGAGCAGCTGCACTGTGAAATTGATATTAATTGAAATTGATTATTCAATCTGGGACACATGGGTCATTAATTTCTAATCTCTTCCTTCAATCAATAATATATCCCTCTCTCTAAAGTGCCTTTTACAGCTTTTAACTCTTGTTTATGAATAAAAATGATTACAATGATAGCATTCCTTAATTAAAGCCGAGGCTTCCCTGCCTCATCATTATTTTACAGAATTTCATGCCTCTGCAAAAGTCGTTAAGCTAAGAGAAAAGAAAGATTAGGAGTAGGAGGGAAATCCTTATTTGAACCTTACTCCTTTGCATCCAAATGTGTGCACTTTGCGCTCAAATTCGGCTTTATTCATTTTGATGTCAGTGACAAATGTGGTGTCTAATCTACTCTGTGGGTCTGTGTTTTTCTCATAATAGAAGTGGCTTGTTTTCATCAGTGCAGAGTTTGGAGGGGATGACACAGTCCATGAGATGATATATAGAAGGCTGTCAGGTAATTTAACACACCCTTTGGCAGCAACGAGAGGTTTGGGCAGCAAGCTTCATCAGATTGTCTGACCTACAGACTCACCACAACTGGTTCAGCTCTGCTTTTAGTCTTTTTTTGTTATTTTTAGAATTCAAACAGATTCATTTATTTGGACCTCCACGATCGCACCAGACTTAGTTTCAGTAGTATATGATCGTCATTGTAACTGTGTCCCAGTTCCATAAAGTATAAAACAAGTATGCATTATGCCGTTTATAGTACACTGTTTTTGCAAATATTGTACAAGAAATCAGTGTACGTCACAATTTTTATCCTAACAGGAAAGGATCCATCATGCACACCAATGGATTAAAATCAAACTGGGACTTTGGAGTGACACTTTTAATTAAACTTTGCAAAGAGAAAGCAAAATGTTTTGGCACTCAGACTCAAGACAAATTACTTTTTGTTGTTGAAGATGTTGTTTTCCGAGATCTTTATTGCGATGTCTCACCCCAACTCGCAATTTGCCGCAATTACTTTTTATTTTCAATTTTTATACCTACTTGTCACTCCTCCAAGTCCTTTATGCATTGTGTTGTGGGACAATAGTGTCCGTCAACCACGCACTCAACAATCAAGCAGATTGTCTGATTATTGTCATCTCTGAGTGTAGCATACTTGGTTTTGTCTCTCTACCTTCTTAGACTGTAGCATGGAATTAGCACAAAGTTGTTTTTGTTTTTTTTCATTAAATAGAGATGCTATTGTACCATTTTGTACAAATAGGAAAACATACAACGTGTGCAGAATGTGTTTTAAAAGAGTACACAAGAATGATCAGGGAGGAAGAAACCTTAATCTTTTAACTAAAACATTTAACTCATGATTCATTTACTGGAGTTTTAACCTCCATAAATGTGCTTAGTTGACATGGAGATAGCACAGTTGTCGTCCACATGACCCGAGCATGGAACTTAGGTGACATGATAACAGGTGGTTGCTGTCACATGATAACATTAGGGGACTGCAGCTGGGATAACAGCTCCTCCATTTGATTTGTGCATTGCATCTGTCTAATGTTTTAGTATGGATGCTGACTTTCTAGTGATTCATTCAGGGTGACCACAATGTTAGAATGAATATGTAACTTATGTAGTCTGGGATTGGGACACCGCTCGTGATTAAGTTTACAATAAAAGCTGCTAAACCTCTAAAAATGTCATACTCATTTGAATGCAGGCAACGCATGATCTCACCACCAGCCGCTTGGATACAGAAAATTAACAAAAGCTTCTTCAGGCAGAGTTTTTTTTGCCACAATGCAGCCTGATTGGGCGTTGATTATGTTTGTTGGTTCAACCTTGATTATCCTGGCTGTTTGGTACGCATCTTCTCCCTCTGATTGCTGATGCATATCACCACAAGGTTGCGAGGAGCAGCAACGTGCGCATGTCAACAGTGACATTTCAAGTGCCACTGAGGCTCCTAATGATCATTTCCCAGCACTCCAGGCGGCTCGGGTTTTGATTTGGAGTGCGTGTGTCACTGGATGGGGAGCGTTTTTCAACAAACACACACACACAAGTATTGCTTTTTCATGAACTTGCCCATACTTGAATCATCATTCTGAAGGATGCTAAGACCTGTTTGTCTCTGAAGTGATTGGGTTAGCGCTCTTCTATCTTTTATTTACATACGATATCACGGGTGAGGTAAAGGGGAGGACCCAAATGCAGGAAACAGGCAGTGCGATAACGAAAAGAGAGCTTTATTATCAAAACTTAAAAAAAGGTAAAAAGCAAAAACTGAAAAAAGAACACAAACCCGGGATGGCACGAGCAACCGCACCAGGGACATAAAAGACGAACTGACAGGGAACAATGGGAGAGGGAGGTATGTACACACACACGGACACTAATCACCTGAATGGGACACAGCTGGAGAGGGCAGGTAAAGACACAAGGGTGGCAGACACAGGAGGATCAAATCAGGGAAGGGCAAACAATTACAGGAGGGAAAACTCAAAGACAGGAACTAAAACCAGACATGACACAAGGGGAATGTACTTTATAAAATAAAACAGGAAGTAGAAAAAACCAAGATCATGACATACGAAGTATCTCTGCTCACAGCCACACACAAATGCTTTAATTGAAGATGTGGTGCATTTCAACGTGTAATATATGTTGTTTTTGAATTACGTGATTTGTAGCAATTATGACATTGAAATAATTTCTCGCAAGAAAACATTAATCACAAGCGACATCCTCAGATATGTGATAGATAAATAGATGTGTGTGTGTGTATTTGTGTAGGATGTGACTTTGTATGACTGAGGGGAATAATACAGTCAAATCAACATAAATAGTGGATGATGTCATAACATGAAGTTAAGATTTGTGATAATAGACCAGAGAACCTCGATACAATTATATAATCATCTTATTTGATCTTGTAATAAGTTATTGATTTCTAGGCTTTTTCAATTAAACTCAAATGAGCAGCAGAGGAGCCACGGGAGATATAAAAACGGCTATCTTGTATCATAAAGATATGATCAATGTGTGTGTGGCATTAAGCTTGATGAGTCATTAACAAAATAGCATCTCCGTATGAATCATAGTACACACTACTTTCTTGATACTGTAACTTTCAATACTTAAGATTTGAACATAGGAAGGCGCTGGAGCTAAGGTTTTTATATTTGTACAGCAACTAGGTACTTTAAAGGTACCCTGTGGAGTTTTTCACCACTAGTAGCGCTATGCAGTAATGTTTTTTTATGAGTGGGTCCCCCGTTATGTTTGTTTCAGACGCTTTGCATGCATTTGAAGATTGATTGATTGATTGATTGATTTTTATTTTGGGAATAAGAGCAACGGACATCAAAACATCCTTGGATGCTCGGTCAAACCCAGAGGGTAGCACATAAAAGCATAACACCTATTTCCAATGCAGACATCATTGTTTGGACAGTACATACATATCGTTATACATACACTCATCAAATACATCACATTGGTAACACAACAATCTAATTATAATAAATACGATTGCAATGTTTGCATTAGAGTGGGGTCGATTTCCGGGGTGGACGGTCCTGTCCGGTCCAGTGTACGAGCTTAAACCGGTTTGATTTAATGCAACTCGGCTTAACTGGCATTTGTCATTATGACACGTTTAAAAAGAAGTGTACATCAGCGCCGACGGCGTCACAGCACTAACAACAGCGTCACGGCACTAAATCCAACTTGTATTGCATTAGTCATAAGCAATATGATGTGATTAACTTGATATTGTGTTAGTTTATAAATAGAATAAATGGACCTCCTAGAGCCAGAGATCGTGCCCTATGTACTGCTGTGCTGAGGTGGCCGGCGACATGATGGAGATCAAATTTCAGTGAAGGTGGGAGTTGGGAAAATGTGCATGGTGCACATTGTGTTTGTTTAAGAGAAGGTTTGGGTGTTTTTTGGGCGTAAAATTACACCGGCCCAACACTAGTCTGCATACAGGATGCACATGGATTAGAGCATTCAGGTGATGCGATACACAGCCCACTACTCCATTGACGTACAGGGGACATTTAAAAAAATGCGGGGGGTTATTTATTGATTGCAAACTGCAACCTCACCACTGGATGCCACTAAATCATACTACTCTTCCCACTACAGCTATAGTAAGAAATATACATTATACAGTAACCACTGTGACATCAGCAATGGTGTAAATACTGTTTTAAGATACTTTATTAGCAATAGTTTTAACTTTTCACAGATGATTTCCCCTTCTATACAAGGTGTATGTTGGTCTTCCAACCTTCGTAAAATATTTCGTAATGACCACATTTTAAATAACTGCATTTGGACAAAATTTGCATTATTAAGTCTAATATTTGATGAGCATTAAGTAGGTAAGTAATATTTCATTCAAGCATGGCAGAACTCCATGGCCTCAGTTATCCAGAGCAATGGTGTTGATTTCACACTCCGCTCCCCTAACACGCAGACAGACTCAGACATTGACTGTAAAGCAGCGTATTTGTAAAAATGTGACACAAATCCAAATAATTCATAAATGACCTTGTCTAGCGCCGGTGCCTCAGTCCTCTGATGAGTACATGTCACAGCAAAGGCTTGTCTAATAAGTGATGCATTGGAAAGCCTGGCCAGAGGATCCCTAAAGCAATTCTTTTGTAATTGATGTTGCAGCATAAAATGGCTCTCAGTGGGCCGGGCTGATTAGGTTGTTTTTTTGTTGCCGTCTAGCCGCTAGCCTCTCTCAAACAGTCAATCACCAGGTGGAATGACACCACACAGTCACATCCAATTATCCCATTAAGCCCGATCGCATTCTTGTGTGTCTTTAATCTCATCTCTAAATGCGTGTTTGCAGACCAGAAGGGTCTGCTTATTAATATTAAAGTCTGATTATTAACTATCTCTTGCATTGACGCACAGTGGCGATAACAAACACAGACAAGCCGCTGGAGTTTATTCCGCGCTCATAGTATTGAATGCAATCTATAATTTAGCGTTATGAAAAATGCCAAAACTCCTCTCTTTTTTTTCTCGCCCTCTGCGTCCCCCTCTTTTTTCTTTTTTTCTTTCTGTTGTCACACACTGGGGAGTCGATGCAAACGTCCTGATGTTCCGATTATTACGCAATCCAGCAGGTTTCATCAAGTCTAATCAGATGGGTGCTGTGTTGATCCACGTGCTATGCAATATTACACATTATGATAAAGCGAGTACAGTATCAGACACCATGAATACAGCACTGTGTTAGATTGCCATGCATTTTCCCAGCGGTACTAAACCCAGTTACCCGTGCATGCCGTGCTGTATGTAGCATATGCTGTAGTAATCTGAGATTAATGATAATGCTCTACAATGAACACACAATGAGTTTTGGATGACTTGTGAGCAGCATTTCAATTCAAGCATGGTACAATTGTGTTTTGTTGTGCTGTCTTATGGGCGTATATCATGGTATTGTGTGTGTGTGTGACGCTTGAAAATTTTTTCCATCATGAAGGTAGAAGCGGTGTCCAAACCGGTCTCTCATCCTTCATTTTTCGGGTTGATTCAAACATGCCATTTCCTCCACTCTGCGTGATTTGACTTACAAGGACACAATGTTCTGGGGTTTTCTAAGACACATCTTCGGTTTACTTTACGAGGGACTGATTGATTTTTAATAAGTAGCCGACTTGAATAGTCTTAAATAGGCTATTTGCAAATCAGTTTTGCTGTGGTGGTGCAGCTACCATGTTACATAAGCAGGTTTATTTAGTAGCTCAAAAAAAGGTTTTTAAAGATTGAAATGCTGCTTACTATTCAGTGTATTCAGTGATACAACACATACGTACTGTATATATACAATGACACACCATTTTGAAGAGGGTAACATTTAGGATGCTTTTTTTTTTTTTTTACTTGGTTTTCAATAAGCGGCATAGTGAATAGTCATAAATAATATACTCTAAACTCTTCTGTATGGAGTATGTTTGCAATATGAACCAGCACTCACTCTTATTAGAACAAAAATAAATCATAGTTAAAACGTATTATGATGTGCAACTTTGTAACAAACTACACTTTGTTGATTTATCTATCCATCCATCGTGATAGTTCAAATGAGCATGCTTTTAGATTTTTTTCTCTGAGAAATTATAGATAGATAATTAATACTGAAAATCATAATAAGCAATTCAACTTAAGTTCACCTCAACCAACAAAAACTTTTCTTTCAAACCGTCTCTCTCTCTCTCTCTCTTATTCTCTGCACATCCATAGTCGATGCAGCCTTCTTTCCTAATGAATGGCATTCATCTGGCACCCTGAATAATGTCATTTTACGATGCATCACAGCGGCTAATAAACTCAGGATTGATTTGTGCTTATACAAAAACACATCAGGCGGAAACCATCACATCAGTAATAATTGATGCTGATCTGGTCGTGGGGACGGAGCAGCCAAATGCCAAGAGAGTCTTATTTATTTATATATTTTTTTCTCATCGGAGGCTCCTCGGTGGTGCAATCGATCTCAGTGCAGCAGAGCCTTTTGTTCTCTGGAGTAATAAAGCAGCGTATTGATTTATTGGCAGGCCACAGTTACCTTTTGCCTCCTCCTCCTGTTCTCTATTTTGTTCCACTGTCGGGTCCCCGGGGAGGAAAAGTTTGGTCTGTATGGAAGCTGTACACTTTGCTACAGTACAATGCACCTCCATACTGACAATGGCATTCAAGCTCCCTGCAAAAATATCATGCACGAGGTATAGATCTTGCCAAGTAGATTTCTTTCATTGACTGGGTGTTAGTCAGGTCTTGGGTATCATGTATGAATATGTTTGTTGCTTTTCTGACTCCAATCCCAAAACAGGCCTAGTTCTAATATCCACTCAGGGAATAATGATCTCCTCCAGTTGTCAGAACAAGTGTGAGCATCCGTAATTGTGCAAATGTGAGCAGGAATTAATGCAGGTAAACAAAGGGACAGATGTGAGAGCAGAAGCAACCTGACTCAGCTAGATATCAGTTGCACCAATATCTTTTTTTCTCTCTCTTTTTTTCTTTTAGTATGTATGAAATGTTCTACATCGTTCTCCAAAGTAACTTGCCTGGCCTGTCTGATTTCCGTCATGAAATGAAAAAAAATTTTTTTTTTTGCTGTCCAAGGTCATCATCAGTATAGATATTCTGCCATTTCCCTTCAGGCTCACTCAAAGCAGAATGAAAAACCAAAGTAGCAGAAATCACATACCGAGAATTTAATCAAACAGGTTGACAGTGAATCGGACGGGCTTTTCCGGCCTCTGATACCTTTGATTGACAGACTACTAAAGGTCAGAGCTTCTCTAATCAGAGCTCGCCTCTTGATACCCACTCATAATGTCATAAGGAAGGCTCCATTGAAACACTGTTGGAATAAAACATTTTTCTATTTAAAAGCTCACGCTAATGTATTAATGACGTCTGCTGGATGGGTTTTTAGAACAGTCTGGTCATTGTAACAATGAGCAGAGAGCTCATAATTATGGGTATGCTACCTTGAGATCTTTTTATTTCGCTAGACAAATTAACACATACTGTAGGGAGGGCGGATTTATTTTTCAGCCCTCCATTTACACTTTTCTTTGAAAAACACCATCCATATTCCTAATTACTTGCACTTTGCAGATGTCTAAACATTTCTTTGGTGAAGATGAGTAAAATGTTTTAGTATTTTTCTCTTGCAAGCAAGGAAAGGGAAGGCAAATATATTCATCCAGCAACATTCGTACCCAAAGGAAACCAAAAATGCTTTACAGATTACACAGGTAAAAGCACAATAAAGAAATGATAAAAACACGTAAAGCAGTGTCCTGTTTTTGTGATTCTTGCCCTTACTGCACAGAGTTATAAAAGGGTTTGCCATCCAGCCGTGAGAGACCGTTGTTGGGCATTTAGTGACCTAAAAGTTAAAAACAACGTCCTCACAGTCTCACAAACACGATCCATTGCTCATTCTTTCTGACCTGCTCTTTTCATTGTTCGGTGAAGCACTCATTTCCCCCATGTAATTGACACGGCTGTATCCAGGAAAAGACATGCTGACATTTGCTGATAATTCTTGCCCTCATACGACTCATCAAACTGTACTCATCCGTGTACAGGCTTTTGTCCAACGTAGGTAATGACATGAGTTGGAGTTGATGGGAGGAACAGACAAATTGAGGTGATGGCAGTTAACCTTCACAGGTGCTTGACTTCCCTTTGGTCTGCAGTGGCACTAACGCACATGCATGTTAACAGATTAGAAGTGGCATCTCTGACCCAACATTAATAATTTAGATATAATATTTGACCTACTGTTTAGAGGCACAACAGCGTTTGATCAGTGACCGAACTAAACATCTATGTGTGTGTATCTCTTTAACACCCGCTTCGCTCGATCCCAACTCTGCTAGCAAAGCAAGCAAATAAACTACTGTAGTTACAAATGCATATGAAGTAGAAACAGTACATTCATGTTGTCCAGGCAGAGAGGAAGAGGGAAAAGAGAAGAGAAAGTGTTTGTGCGTCAATGAATTGGTCTACACCTTCACAGAGCTATATTTTATTTACGACAATATACTGTATGGAATCACACAAGGCCATTTTAGAACCTAGGTAAAATAACTGTTTTGGGAAAACTCCTGTAAACTCAAAATGTATGGCGTTACTTTTGAGATACTTGAAATTGAAATACAGTTGGCAATGATAAAGTAGCTGTAGGAATGTAAGTAGGTAAGTATGCTGTTGGAATTAAAAAGCAGTGTGTATGGTTTGACAGGGGCATATTTGGAGTTATGCTATTGGGCCGGTTTTATTGAGGGTTGGACTGATTTTAAGCTAGTTTGATTGGCAGTCTGGCATTGAGCTAGCTAGTTAGCCTGCTAGCTAGCAAACTTGTACAAATCATTCAGCTTCTGAAATGCTCTGTTTTGGTTTCAAAAGGGGTGGAACCAAAACAAACACGTCCACCTTTGTCTTTCACAGCTATCAGCTGTTCAGGCTGAAGTGCACCCAGTGCAGTGTTGTGTCTCACCACTTGGACACTGGTATACCGTAATTCTTTTAGAATTGACAAGAGTGGGTGATGACATGTCTTTGCACGAGGGGGATTTCAAGCTAAAGATGATGTCAAACTGTCTATATTCACCTCAGCCATTGGTTATTTCTAAAATATCGATGCATGGCAACTTCAGTGCGGTAAAGCTATGGTTAAGTTTACACCTCAACAAACGCAAAGATTGTTCACATGGCAAACAAACTGGCATTCTGGTAGTATAGTGACCTATAATCAGTGTGTTTTTGAGGTCAGGGAACTAAAACAATTGCCTCAGGGTGTGGGAAAGATTGTGTTCATGCTTAAATAGAAGAAGGGAAAGACACACCATTGGTACAAAATGGCCTCTGATGTTAAAAGAAGTAAAGTTCTTGTTTGCTCCACACACTGATACAACCATTCACAAACTGTCTTGCATGCACAGTTTAACAATAGTTTGTTGAGCTGCTATGCACTTGGGTTTGACAGAAAGTGCTGTGTGCTGCCTGAGCTTAATTGGTATTTGGTCCCATCACCTTGTCGAAACTGGCCATGCAATAGAAGCAGCTCATCAGCAGCACAATAGAAGCAGCTGCTGTCCTCTGTCAGTGTCTACACTGGATCTGTTGAGCCCCAGTACTGCTGTGCACTCAAGACATGCTTGACAGAGCTCACATCCCAATACACCAGCATATCTGCTTTTATAAGTGATGGAAAAAAAAGCAAGTTTAAAGTGTTGAAAAAGGCTCCAGGTTGCAGGTGCGTAGTGTGAGGCGAGAGCCACAACACAGCTGGTGTAGTCAGCTGCAGTAGCTTAAAACCTTTCAGTGTTGATATGATGTTACTTGCAAAATACATTGAAGAGAGAGTGAGAGCTCTTGCAGGACATAACTATTTCTTAGAAGAAAAAAAAAATACATCCTCAAACTTACCACAGTTTCCTGTAAGTTCAAATATGACCTCAACAAACTGAAGCTGTACTCAAGAAATGTACTTTAGCCGACTTCTGCCTTTGACTCGCTTCCAAACTGCATTTTGTGTTGTACACAACTGCATTAGATTCGGCAGGGAATGAACTTGATAGCTTTACAGCATTAGTGAATAAAACTGCAAATAAGTAATACTGTACACTACTTCCTTTTACTGTTTAAACTGCATAGTTTCAATTTCACACTAGTTTGCCTTATTGGATTACAGAGTTTAATTTGCCTTAAAAGGACTGTTTGTTCTTAAAGAGGGGGAGAACAAATAGGTTCCCTTGCAATGGAGCTAAATGGTGTCCACATAAAATATATTCTTACATTTCAGTAGATGCAGTTAATGGCTTTATGTTTGAAAAGACTACATGTAACACCTTTTACCTTGTTTGATTGACCTGCTACTGTGAATGGAGTAATCAGACATGCAGTACATTTTGGGATGTTTGTGCTTGGAACAGATTTTCTTTGGTGAATTTGAAAAAATAATTAATCTGAACATGACTGTGTGGATGTTACAATCGCTTCATCAAATTAATGTATCCCGACTCTAATTTGTCAAAAAATATTTTTAGAATAAGAAGAAAGTTAGTTAAATGTATCATGAAAAATATGCCAACAGCTGGAATCTGTTATAACATGATGTTTTAATATCAATTTATCTACAAAATCTTGACTGACACCACTGTATTCTCGTCTTCATGGAAAGTGCACTGTCACTGAAGCAAAGGAACATATAAAAGTTACAAACAAACAGACTGTTCCATTTTTACCATAAAATGTCCATTCATTTGGCATTGGTACTTACAGTATAAATGAGCAGAGTCATATTGAAACAGGATGGTTCAACTTTTATGTAGTGGTATTTAAATTTGTACGGTGGAATTATTTTGTTGAAGAGTTTGTTCTTGTAAAACAGTTGTGCATGTTCTCGGTGATCCACCTCAGACTCAATGATATAGCACTAAAGGTAGTTGCCACAAAACAGAAACCAAAACAACCAGATGAGAACAATCTTCAGCCGTCCACAGCTGGTTCTGTCCCGATTTACCATACAGTGTGGTAATCCATAGAGACACAACTGTAAGCATCTGCACCACAATGGGAACCATTCTTATGTCCAGTAGATTTCCTTGAGGCCGTGTACAGTCCAGATATCCCTAGCATCTGTTAACTGCACAACTTGGTGGTCTCGTAATCCATCGAATTGGGCAGACGTGAGCTGAAGGCCTGTAAGGAGGCATGAATGCGAACCACCTCGCTGGCAGTCAGTTTGAGCCGGTGCCGCAGAAGACACGCAAACAGGTCCAACCTCTGTTGACCAGGAGGGGACAGACGGTTCACCCGGTCTCGTATTTCCAAGAGCTGAAGCATGGCAGTGTCCTGGGACCCCTGGGTGTATGGGTAGTCCAGCTGCAGAATCAAGTCGCGGATCGCCTCCGGGTCAAAGTGCATGCTGTAGCCAAAGACCTGGATGCTGTTGATCTTCATATAGCCCAGGTTCCGAGCAGGATCTGTCACTTCTAAAGGTTCGTAATATATGCTGTCATTCACTCCATATTGACTCTTTATCCTGCTCCGAAGGTAGATATGAATGGTTTCAAAGAATGTCTTCCACTTGTTGCCCAGCGTCAGAGTCCAGTTATAGCACTCGAAAGGCAGGTCCAGCTTGGTGGCCTGCCAGTCTGGAAAATTGTTCTCATTGACAGGGATGTACCAGCTCTCTGAGTGGCTCCCTCCAAAGGGGTTAATGTAGAGTGTAAGGACAGGCTCCAGGGTGCTGTTCTTTGTAAGGCAGATCTGCAGGGATACTCCCAGCAGCATGTGGACCATGTTGGACTTGTACTTGTTGCTCTTCAGCGTCAGAAGCATCCTCTTTCTCCACGATGGGTCAAACCAGCTGTTAAGTCGCATGTCATTGCTGATAAAGATTGCGTGGACCTATCAGATATAAAAATACAAGGAAAAACATGGGAAGACTTCATCAGTAGCTGGAGAAAGAATGTGTAATGCTGAGTGGCTACCCTAAGTGAAAGACAGCTCAACTCTCAGTCAGGCTGACATGATTAAACAAAAGGCTAAGGGAAAAATACCTCAAGCCTGCGGTCAGCTCTCTGCAGCAGGTAGCCCAGCTCCAAATCCTGGAGGTCCGTCTCGAATCCCAGGTAGTTCTCCGTAGAGTCCGCCACCATGGATCTGCAGGCCCCCTGCGTCAGGGCGAAGCCCGGGTTGCAGCTCCCACAGCGGGTGTGGTTCTCTGGTGCACATGCCACGCAGGCCGAGCCTTCCCCAACAGAGCAGGGCGCCGGCAGCTGACAGGAACTGTGTTCGTATCGGCAGCTGCAGCTGTGGAGCTCCTCAGAGAATGCACCAAGCTGGTTGTTCTCTGAGCAATACAGGAGGGACTGCAAATGACTCAGCCAGTAAGACTGAGACCTGCACCAAAGAAGGCAGAAAAAAACAGAAGGAAGAGAGAGAGAGAGGCAGAGAGAGAGTGGTTAATAAACAGGGTTTATAGGCTGAGCTGGTTTATTAGGTCCAAGACACCTTTCTGGGTGTTCAGACAGCTTGCTAATTAAAAGATAGAAAGCATAATCAGCATGATGTAAGGCATGTAGGCAGGCCCGAGAGGATTCAGGTAAGCATGGTTAAATTGAGGTCAAAATAAGTTTTTTTTCCTTTTTTTTTAGATATCTAAGTTACATAAATATTTTTTTAACATATTTTTAATTATTATATTTAGCACAGTTTGGATTACACAATATAATACTGCTTAACAGATGTCCTATCTTTCTAGGATTTATTAAAAGGTTAAGAGATTTATTTTAATGTCACAGCGACAAACTCCTGCTTACCAAGTGAATCCACAGTCTACTTTTTTTCAGTTCATTATTTACAGCAGAATAATGTGTTTTCAAAAATAACTTCATGTTATGGAGTCAGGTTTGCCTGACATTCCTGTGGCGTACCAGTTTTTTGTTGTCATAAAGTGCCCGATGAGTGAAGGTTACACATGCAAAGAATATGAGCACAAACGGTGCACAAATCTGTGTTTGAAAAGGAAGAGAAAGCGGGAGAGGAGAGACAGAGAAAGTTGTCTTTGATCAGTTTGTGACATAAATATTAGAAGTGTACTGCTGCCGTAGGGTATCTGACTCTCAGACATACAAATAATTCCCCCATGTGGGCCGGAGTTTGATTCTCGTCTGTAGCTCTTTCTTGACTGTGATCCCTTTATGCCTCTTATCCTCTTTGCTCGCTGAAGAGAAGGAACGCACAGTACATACCGCTGGCTTTCCTTTCAGAAAAAAAAGAACGCTTTTTCTTTGATGAGGGTGTATTGTGGTAAACTTTATGCTAATCTGAAAATGTTTGCTGGATTACATTTGGGGCATCCTTCCTCTGTATCCCAATCCTATTGTGTGCTTGGCAGTTGGAAGCAAGTCTGAGTTCAGAAAATCACTGATTTTGAGTATCAAAACCCCCTAATGTAAAAAAGCGGTCATGGGAAATGATGGAAAAGGGCCCTTGCTTTCCATCACACACTACCTGTGGACAAGGCATTTCACCTCTGACAGCTTCAGCAGAGCAAAGCTGCCACTAAAACAGAACTGCCGTTGAACTGTTAGTTCCCCAGTGTAATTATGTACGGCCTTGCTTTCACTCTGCAACTCTTCCTCCAAACCACCGCTGTAAATCAGAGTGTCTTCAAACTTCTGTGCCGCTTTCAAAAGGAGCAATCAACGCTGAAAATTAAATCAGCCAAATATACAGTTACTGTTTTTTTTGGAAAAACCCTATAAAAACAACTCTCAGCCAGTGATTCTAAGGACACTCAAGCTCTGTCTCAGCCGAAAATATTTGTTTAATAAAAAGGGAAAACTCAGGGACTTTCAAACTAAAAATATGTGGATTTCCTCACACAATGGAAGGTTTGCTTGAAGTAATGTACAATACTTCGCAAGAAGTACTGTATGTGGACATCCACACATTGCACCCACATGTGATAATTGAACATGTCATTCTCAATCCATTGGCATTAATATGCTGCTATAAACAGCCTGCACTCTTCTGGTTATAGGCTTTCTCCGAGATGTTGTAACCTGGACGCAGAGATTTGCTCACATAGTGTTCAAAAAGTCATTAGTGAGGTCCAACTCTGATGTTGGGTGATAAGGCCTGACTCACAGTTGGTGTTCCAGTTCATCCCAAATGTGTTGGATGGGGTTGAAGTCACAGCTCTGTGCACATCAGTCGAGTTCCAAACTGGGACAACCATTCTTTATGGACCTGCCTTAGTGCATTGTCATGTTTAAACAGGAAACAGTTTCCACTAAATTGGACACACGATGTTGTCTAAAATACCACCACGACCAGCCACAAACCAAAAGAACACATATGTATTCGCACAGGGGTCTCCATATAGTTTTGGCCATATAGGGTATGAACAAGCTGTGCTACACCTTATCTTGCTTTTGTAATTATTATATTGTCATTTTCCATGATTGTGCTTATTTCCAGGATATATATTATTTATATATATATTATTTATATATATATATTCATTTATATTAATGTTCTGTCAGAGGCAAACCAGTCAATTAGTCAATCAATACTAAAGCAAGCAAGCAAAAGCAATAAATATGAAGAATGTAAAGGAAAGGAAGACCAGTGCCATGACATGCAATAATCAAGCCTTCTGGCCATTTTTCCTCTGTAAAGATTCATGTAATTGAAACAGTGTGAGGCTGCAAAGATGACATTGGTCTGATCTACTCAATCTCTTGACAAGTTAATTAAAAAGCTATTCAACATTTTTACAGTCAAATCTTAATTGCACTCTCTTAGTAGTCAAACAAAGATGAGAGTGACGCATTCAAGAACTTGGCATACATGAAGAAGAAAAAATGACACCTTTTCTGGAAGCCAACACACAAGAAAGGCATTTTCTAAGCTGATTAAAGCAGAAGTACTGAAAACATTACTTGAATGGCAATGTGCATCGTTATGCCTAATGGCGAAAGTTAGAGCACAAAGTGTGCTGTGCAGTCTTATCATTACCCGCCTAATAAAAGCCAAGCCGACTGCTGCTTCGACTGGCTTATTCGCTCATAATTGTCAGCGCAGAGAAAAAGTAGCCCCCAGGAAGCAAAATCAATCACATATCTCTCTTCTATCTCAAGTGCCTCAAACAGGATGTTAAAGGGAGAGGGAGGTTTTTTTTTCGAGAGCTTCCGTTTCTCTCTCAGGCATAACTGACAAACATCTCATTCTCAATGTCTTTCTTCTGTGTATGGATATTTCTGTGAAGAAAGAAAAGAAAGGGAACGCTTCATAGTTGTCGTGGCGGTAATAACATAGATAAACACTGCCTGGCAAGTGTTTTCTTGGCAAGTGTTTGGGAATATCAACTGCATAGATCAGTGATTAATCTGTGTTTTGGCAATGTGGTGGCAGCGAAAAATGACCCAGATTAGGACAGAGAAAAGAAAGAAGAAGCAAAGAAACCAGGTGAGAGACTGGACACTGGATAGGGTGCACCGTAAAGATTAATCTGCCGGTGGATTTATGCGCTGTGCTCTAGCATTGCCGTCATTACTGCGGAAGCTCAGTCGATCCTAGCACTGTGACTGGCAGTAACGGTTGGATTCCCTTCAGCAATCAGGCCCTCGAACGTAGAAAGGTAGCCTGAGTGAATGTGAATTGTATTCCGTCTTAAAAATTGTCCTCACCAGCATTGGTCAAAGATTAAAAATGACCTATTTGTATTTATTTTTCTAACAAGTGACCTCTTGCTGGCATGTGAAAAAGGACTGTCCTCTGTCAGCAGCTACGGCTGAAGGTGGGTGATGTTATAATATCATAAAAAGTCACGGAGGTCGAAGTGGAAGGAAGGTTGTACAAAATGTCCAGACTTTCTGTTTCCTAACAGCAGTAATTGGTTTCACTTAACCTTGAGATCAATATTTTCCTACTTAACCAAATCATTTTAGTTCCTCAAACTAAACCTTCACCATACAGAATTTGATAAATCTCCAACGCTGAGAAAGATATAAAATTGTAAAAGTGTAATTTTCTTATTTTAAGCGTATTATTATTATTATTATTATTATTATTATTTAAGATTCCATGAAGTCCATTAAAGACTTAATGGAGTGGACACTGAAGTTAAAGTTAAAGTTTGCTATTGGAGCAGCTGAGTAAGCAAGGTAAGCGCTCTTATGGTGATCTGCAGGATGTAAAAAAAGTGGGCTAAATTTGCTTTGAAAAGGTAAGACTATTTCACACTAGATGTCTGGCTTGTTTTAATTGAATTTTACCGCATTCCAACGTGTAGCAGGATGTACATATTTCTTGGCGAAAGCTGTACGAAAGAGATAAAAATGAAATCCTTTGCATACATTACATGCAAGGGTATATAAGTGCAATGCCACCACAGCAATGGCGGCTTTTTTACTTCCATTTACATCCCCGGATCATTCTATAGAGAGAACTGCAGGCTATGACCTGATGTATGGTAGCTTTGTGCAAACAAAATGCCAGAAGCTCATGGAGGTATTGATGGAACTAAAAGGCAAGGGTGTTCAAAAAGAGCACTACATACAAAAAGAAACTGATCCTGAGTTAGCCCACTGCTGCCATTAAAGCAAAGTTACCCTTGACTAAAACATATTAAAGCTTTGTCAAATTGAGAAAAAAGTATCACGTATACATAGTGAGAATACACAAACGATGTGTGTTTCAGTTCTTGGGCTCACCGTTCTCTTGGCAGGCGGACTTGGGGCTGTCGGTGACATCTTTTACTGAGACTGAAGAGCTTGAAGATGACTCTCTGGGTTCTACCGGAGAGGACCCGCATGCTGTTCTCCAGCTGCTCATAGCGCCACTGGAACAAGTTGTCCATCGACCACAAGTGTTGGATGCCTGACAGGTTCAGGAAATAGTTCTGGGGCAGCCTCGCATAGAACGCCTTGAATTCATCTGCACCAACAGAAAAGACACATTCAAGGGGCTATCTTATCATTCTATCGCCGATACTGCATCGCCCTGTTTATTTCCAAGAGGACTGTTGGCATCCACTCACCTCTCATGCAACTTTAAGTATTACGATGACAAATGTTGGTCCATTGAGAGCAGATTAGACAGTATGAGTTGTGTCATTTTACTTCAACATATAATGGACAACTGGCAAATGGTGTTGCATGTTAACAGTAAATATATCTCTGTGGCCTCACTTTGATTTTTCTGTCCTGTGTTCACAACATGTGTCGGCTGTTAACAAGAACACATGCTAAATTTATGCTTGGCCGTCATTATTAAATTCCTTTCTTTCATATGATATATTTACCAGTCAGTGAAGACCACCGTAAATGTGGTCATGTGATATTTCCTAACGTTACGACTTGACAAGGATCACCTCAACGCTCCATTAAACAATTGATCAGTGCACATTGGATCGTGTGATGCTGTAAAATGTGAGGATGAACCAGTTGTGTCATCCATTTTAAAAAGGCACAACAAGGCTGTATTTCTCCGTTGCATTTGAAGCAGCCTTTGAAATTGGCCATACCTTGGCAGCCTGTTCTATTTGAGCTAGAAATGTGGACATTGGAGTGCCTTGAATTAGGATACAGCATCTAGCAGGTGGTGCTTTGAAAAGTAAACGCAAGCATTTTGATCATGTTCAGTAAAGCAAGAAGTAACCAAAAGCATCCAGAATGACCCTAAAGACGATAAAACACATGAGAGGGTCCACTTTGAAGCAGAAAGCAACATTTTTAATGGGAACTTTGCTGGTTATGATACAGAGTAAGCTTTGCTTAAGTTTCCTATTTTTTAAGACCATAAAACATTATGGTTTAAAAATTACAGTGTCACTACTGCAACAATCTGTACTGCTATTGCTAGTATCACTATCATGACCAATGTCATATTTATCTCTTAAAGGTGAACCGCCTTTATGCATTTTTCTCTTTCTACATTGTACCATTGTGTTTTATATGTGCATTTTGAGTTTAAAATGATTTGATTAAAAAAAACATGATGACTTTTGTCACATTCATCATCTTCACTTCAGCATCGCCCTAAATTGCACATGAAATATGTGTATATTTAATATGAATGCAACGGCCACATATTGTAAAAATGAGCTCCAGAAAGTCCTGACAAAAACAATAGGTAACCGTTTGGATTTCTGATTCTGTTATGTCCGTCTTTGTCACCATTTGGTCCAAGGTTACCAACAGTATTAGTACTAGGGAGGAGTCGCTATTTAAACTCCATCTTTTTCAATGGTTATACCACTTCCTGGCATCTTCCTCTGCTGATAAAACAGGGAGCTCAAAATCTGTGATATCCCTCGCTGAAGGACACCTCTGTAACACTCGCGGGCTTCTGCATTCGGGGCACGCTCCTGCCCTCACTTCACAACCAGCTATTAAAACATAAACTTTAAAAGTAATTGCACTTAGGAATATTTCAGCCAAATCTGAGGAGAGGAAAAAAAAAAACAGCCATTTTTGATTTCACCTGAGTAATAATAACCAAGGCAGGGTGACCGAGCACAGCAATAATAACCAAACATTATACTAAGAGCTTCTGCTTAAACTCTGTCTCCCCGGTGTTATGGAAAGCTGGACTGGCAATAAGTGGGTTTTATAGCTGATTAATCTGCTCCAGACATATTGTAAACTCCTGGAGCCGAAAGCTGTTTATTTCTTTTTCTTTATCCGGTCCTATTGCACTGTTGACAACCAGGTAGTTCACCAATAAATCACAGAATAGGGAGGAACTTACAGATAGGATCCTCACTCAGATTTAACAGTGCAGATAAAACACTTGAATCCATCCTCACTCCCTCTCATATGAATGATTTATATTCTAAAAGTTTGATCTCTTTCCTGCATTTAGGATGAGGCATGCAACGTGAAGAGGAGCAAAAATCCATTATTTCCCAAAGGGCTTTTTTTTTTTTTTTTTACCTGATTCCTCAAACTCTTTATAGAGTATCCCCCATGTCTCTGTGATCCTCTCCAGGCTCTCCTCCATGGCTTGGATGTCCATATAGGGACAGTTGCACTCTGGGAACTTGGGGTCACAATGGCACCAGCAGTCGTTGTCCCTGCAGACGAATTCTCCCTCTCCATTACAGGCAATGTAGCTGAGCGCAGCCTTCACAAAGCTTTCTCTCAAGTAGTCTGGAAGGATCACCTGCAAGCCTGTAAATCCAAGTTAGGTTTAGAACCGCCATCAAATTTGGGAACTTGGGGAGTGACAGTATAGTGGTAATATAGTGCTGGCTGAGCTAACTTACTTAATACAATCTATAAATACGTACGCTACTGTTGTTTATCCAATGTGTATATACTTTTCAGAACAATATTTAGAAGACAAACCTTGCAGCTGGACTTTATTTTCAGGGCTTTGAACAAGCACAGAGCTAACGGAGTCGAGGTTGTCATAGTTACTGCATCCAAGAGGACCTGTGCGGGTCTCCGTCACCTGGGCAACAACAAATCAAAAGCTTAATTTATAAATTCTCGACAGCTTCCATTTTAGAACATTGTTTAGTTACACTTCTTCAGAAAAGAACATATTTAAAGGGTACTTCTATATTTCAGATTAAAGTGTTTTTTGAGGGGAACCAATGTGCCTTGTGTAACATAAAAGACTTTCTCTGTTTTGTTGAAACGTAGTAGTTTCTACATATTCGACTGTACTTGTGAAACACACAGAAACTGGGGTAAGCTCATTTAGATTCCTCTAAATTGCTGTAAGAGTGCTTTGCTGCACTAATTTATCTGCAAGAATACTACATGTTTTTTTTCTTTTTTTTTTGTCTAGCCGCTGATTGAAGACATTTCGATTGACCTTTTTGCCACAAAGCAGCTCCAGCAAAGCATCCGTTTTCACTTCATTTGCAAGGAGAGATCTTATTTTTACGCTCTCCTTTCTCTCGTCGTGACACGGCGGAGAGCATCTAACTGATTCTCATTTTTCTCTCTTTGTGGTTCTAGGACACCATATTTTGTTCAGCGATTTGTCCTGGTCAGGCTTGTCAGAGAACAGTTGGTGTAAAGTGACAGATGGATGAGGCGAGACAATGAGGGTCAGTCGATCAGTAACACATTCGTAGAGGGCTGAAGGGCTTGGGTACTCATATGAGGCTGGTGCTGCAGGGAAGTGGAAACTCAGTCGCTCTTTAATCAAAACCCTAATTCAGAATAAAGGGGTTTGTGAGAGGAAGAATAAATATCTTTTGTAAATGAGAAAAGGAAAAAGATAATTTGAGTACAATTCTTTGGCAATAATATCCATATCACAATATAAATCCCTTGTTTCCCTCATAATGTTGATATGAATGTGAGGAAATCAGCTACAACCCTGGGTTTCAGACCACATGAATATTGAATCCTTATAAGGAATTATTTGATATGCCATATGATATGCCATATGGCAAAACGTTGACTGATGAGCAGAGCATTCAATTTCCGTTTTGCATAGCAGCTGCTATTCACTGTAGATACATTCTGGTATATTAAAAATACGTAATAGGACATTATTGGCCACCTGTATCTTGGCACATGGCTGTTTGAGAGAATGAAGCAAAACTTGGAGCTTTGTGCTGGATTTGGCCATTCTTTGGTATATATTCATTTTTATTTCATGTTGTTAACTTTTACTCCAGGTGCTACAGTGCTTATTCAGGGGGAGCACACAAAGATAAAAAGTTTTGATCATTGCCGCATGGAGCAGATGATTCATTCTAAAGGCTGAAATTGCAACACATCTTTAGCACACACTGAAGAAAATACATTTTAATAATTATGTTCCAGGTGATCCAACTTTATGGACCACATTAAATGATTAAGTGCCACTAGAGGGCAGTAGACACACTGTCTGACATATTATCATGTTTAAAATGGTTATAGTTAACGCAACAGATTTGAAAAGAAGGAGGAGTTATTTTTGAATATGTTTGTGTTTACTGCGTTGAAAATGTTAGGTGTACACTTCAAAGACAAAGCATGAAACTCTCCAAAGTGGAATCTTAAAGAACTGCTTTAGAAAATGTGTTTTTCTTCAATAAAAAAAAGGTACAAGCAAATAAAAAATATTCCCAAAATACATTGGGGGAAGAAAGATCAAATCACTGATTTTAAAATGATGTCATGCGGGCCTCTAGCAGTAATCTGTAGGAAACTTGGCAACTATAGAGTGGTGTTTTTATTCCAGCTACAACGATGAAGACATAACTACAGCTCTGATTTACACCTATTCTATTAACTGGGAGACTCCGAGGTTTCTATTTTAAGAAACACTGAGGATTATTAAATGACAATTTTAGAACAGGAATGTAGAGTCGAAAAAAAAAAAAAAAACACTAAAAAGCTACTTCCACTCCTAAATCTATTGACTAAAGACATGTCCAGCTGACATGCAGTAGAGCAAAATTAGCCTATATGTGTCCACCTGATGAAGGTAAATCCAATATTCTAATGTGATATCATCCTTACTCGTTATATATTGTTTGTTGGGTTGAAGACCTTTTGCGTAATATCTTGATGAACAAGGTTTTGTGCATGGTTAATGTTGTAACTCAGTCACGCAGTGTCAAAGTTTAGGCAACAAAACCCCCCAGTTAAGTTTAGGCTACACAAACTACTTGTTAGCTAAAGAAAAAGATCATGGTTTGGGTCAAAATGAGCTACATAACGTAGTGTGACATAACGTTCAATAAAATAAATCGACTTTTGATTTCATACGGAATACTAACACCGGCCTCCTGGGTGTTTGATTGATCCTTCCACTACTTCTACCTCCCAACCAAAGCGGACTTTTGCGCTCTTAAGCATCTGATAATGTCGCAACTGGGTTTATATTAAAGTTACTTGAAACCCTGGTGCATCTCATTGTGATGCCAAAGGGCTCCTTGTGCGTCTGTATCAAGGCCTTGATGCCCACTGCCCAAGAGTTGGTATTTGACGCCCTGGGAGCGAGACCAGGCTGAATATTCCCTCTCCTTTTAGCTCAGGTTTGACCTCCACCAGCTCCTGAGAAAACTATATGCTTTAGATCTTAAACTTTCTTTAATTGCTAGCCACAAGCTCGGGTAGTGTATGTTTATGCTTTGTTTGGTGGAAATGGGTGCTTCCTGCAGCTGGAAACAGGTTGGATAAAAGCTATGAGACTGAACAGAACTGAAGAGTTGTGGCCCGAAAAACCAAAAGAAATCAGCTGAATGAGGCTAAAAAGCTGTAGCTGTAGTCGTGATGATCACCCAAAGCGACCCCCTTCACACAGTCATTTGATTAAATTTTTAATGCAGCTTTAAGTGGTTATTTTATGCTGTTTCCTCATTCAAGTATGTCGCCTTGTTCGTTACTGTGTGCAGTCTGACTGGCAAATATGGCCACAGTCAGATGGGGATATCGTCATCGATTCGGTCAAATACTCAAAACTGATCCCCGACGTTCTCGAACAACTGGAGTCATTAGTCATTGTACAAACAAGCGAACTTGATCACAGACCCTGCTATGTGCCGTGACTCCTTTAACAGAGCCCACATTTCCACAGCCAATCCCCAGAACACCACAACAGTAACAGGCTTTTCCTCCAAAATGAGCTTCAATTTCCCCTTTGCATGGAGACAGCAGGGGGGTCTTGGCCTCGCATGTCCTCTCTTTTTCATTTCTAAACTAGCTTGATTTCAAATTCAGGCAGAGGATTGCTTAGATGTACCTGTTCTGCTGCTGTGTGGGTCAACGCCCTGTGGAAATGATGCGCGAGTGCGGAGGAATGTATCGCTCTTTTGACTCACTTTCTACCAGTGATGGAGGTGAATCTCTCCTCTTTCCACTTCCTACCTGTCAGATACGCCAGATGACTGCCTTTGGAGCATGAAAGCAACACTCTCTCTTCTTCTCTTCCTCTCTGTAGCTACAGAAAAACCCTAATTCCCAAGAAATGAAACAGACAAAAGCATCTGCCTCTGCACCTCTGATGCGCCCACCTTAGCTGCAAAAGAAATATCCAACCCTCCCCGAACACAATGTAGTGAGAGGACAGAGCTTTGATATAAGTACAGGGAGTCTGATTCATGTTCTGCTACAGCAGAGAAAGCCACACTTCACAAGCAGACTACCGCTGTGTTCTGAGGAATGAAAAAGGCAGAAAGGAGGGTCATCCTCCGCTCTGTGGCCCTATTAACCCCATGCTGCCTGAAGGTGACAACCGGAGGCAGAAACCTGTCACGAGCTGTGTTTAACAAGATTCATTTATCTTCCCCTCGCCATATGTGCTCATCACGGAGCTTCCTCCAGACTTTATATGCTCACGGTGGATGAAGATCATATCTCATCACAAGCAGGCTGATAAAAACCGTCATCTCCCATTTTATTTTCATTACTGTTATCGTTGTATTATAACAAGGAAATCATTACCATGTGATGCAATTTTCTACTTTGCAAATGACACCAGAAAGCAGCAGACACATTTAAACTCTGAAATTGAAATTGGAATCTGAAACAGTTTCTAGTGTGGGCACTGAACATAGAGATTAAGAGGTACGCAGAGATTTAAATGTATTTCAAGACTTTATCTTACTGATACTTCTTTAATTTCTTGACTATCTTTTTTGTTATTTGGTTTGTATATTTTGAACTGTTCATTTGACCTCTGCCAAGGAGGTTGCGTTTTTTTCTTTTCTGTCCGTTTGAAAAACAATTCCTATCCCAATTTTCATGAAATTTGGTGGAAGGATATTGCATGGGCCAAGGAAAAATTCAATACACTATGGAAGGAATACACAAATTATCCTTCACTTCCGTTAACATTGCGAGAAGGGGCATTTGTGCTGCATTCATGTGGAGTTGGAATAATCAGAAAAATCAGTTCCCAAATGGGAGAATTCATGTGAATGCCCCCTTTAAATCGGAACAACAATTCAGGCTCTGAGCTATAAAATACAACACATCTTCTTTGTAGCGCCCATGTTGTTTCCACATTAACATCTAAGGTCAAGAACGCACCAAAGTCGGAATGACTTCCCAACTTGGGAAATGGCATCATCCGAGGAGCACATGAATGCACCATTGGCCTTGGAGATCTGTGCTCTCCGAGTGCCATTCTAATTAATATCTCTATTATTACCTGCTAGTAATTGCATTGCAATTAACAGATCAGAGACAAACACGAAAATGGTCTCTTGGAATGTGGTAAAACACTAAATGTGGTGCATTAACTCTACCATGATTGCTCTCCATACTCTACAATGCCGAATGAATCATATTTGAATATTTCTGATATAGTGATGCTATAGTTTGTATAGGACAGAATATCATATTGTATCACTTCCGGCTATGGTAACTTTGCTCTTCTTTCATTCAAAGAAGGATTTCCTAAGAAGCTTCTCTGGGCAGTTTCCCATGTTAGCAGCTCCATTTGGCAGTGAGAGGTAAATCTTATATCCTTAATCCCAGAAATCATGTACTGTGGTTTTGTACATGCTTAAGTTTATAATCAAAGCCGGTTTGCCATTTTATAACAAAAGGATACAAAAAGAGACAGGAGCACAAGGTCTTTGTGGTTAATCGCTTCTACTAGACTAGACTACTGTTAAAGAAAATACTTTTTTTGTTTTTTGTATTAGTGGAGAGCATTTTTTAAATATTGGTCACATCAACTCCATTGTAAAATGAACAATTATACTTATACATTTAAAGTCTGTAAGCACTGTGACCAGACTTTTATTTCGAGTTGACCATGTCTCCAGTGATGTAGGACGTTTTATTTGATCTGATTTCAGAAAAATGAATTATCATAGTTTGGTTTGGTACTAGTTACATAACACCATTTGCAAAATGAGTATGCAAACACACGAAAACTGTTAAGAGATTCTGTTTTGTACGAATATGAGAGAAAAGGCAACAAAGGCAACAAAAGGTTGCCAAAGAAGTAGGAGAGACAGTAATCAACCAAGGCAACCAGCCTCCCTGGCTTTTTACCATCTCAGCTTATTGTCATAGCCTATCTAATGATATTGACTTGATATCGGGCTGATGGAAGATTAAAGAAGATTGAATCTTTTATAATCAATGCATTAGCCTGTGAGTGTGCCCCAAGAACTCAACAATAGAGATACAAAGGCATTACCTTGATAGCAGTGGAGGCGATCTGGATGTGGTGCAGCTTGCGCAGAGTGCTCTCCCTGTCGATGAAGTAGGAGGCAGCCAGCTGGTGCAGAGCCTCCAGAGTCACAGTGGACGAGTTCCCGGAGTAATCGCTCACCTCTGCTTTCTTACTCAGTTTCCTCTTGTCCACAAATATCGTTAAGGCCTCTTCTCCTGCACAGAAAACCCAAGATTTAAGAGCATTGCTAGTACCTTTTGAAAAACTAACAGGGTGTGCACATTGTCTATCGCTATATCTCCGACATAAAAATCAAAGAGTTAATATCTTAAGTGTTTTAGTGATTGTTGGTGTTTGTCTCCATCTTTGGCACCAAGCACTCATTGCTGAGGTGTTTATGGTCCGCACTTCCTCCAAATCACTTGTCAATAAAAAGCATGTCAACTGTGTCAGACCTTTTCACTTAGATTTTCTGTTAATGAGGTTTGAGTGTCTGCATTCGGCACTCTTTTCATTGCGGCTAATTATACCTTTTTTTTTTAAGTTTTGAATGCATTGCAATTAATCTACAATTTAACAACATAATTTGAACACTTACGACCTGCTGTGCTCCAGGAGAATGACATTAACACTAGAATATATGCTATATAATAGAATAGAATATATCATACTGTATTACATTACATTTAACACTATATTCCAGGTTTATGAAGGCACTGGAGCAGCCATACCGAAGCCTCTGTAGCACAAAGATAATTGACCACAATAAAGATGAGCCACGTCACCCAGTATCCGTAGATCATAGCAATCAGTTCTTCGTAAGTCTAGGGGCCGTGGTGCAGCACACATTCTTGGCTTGAGAGTGCTCAAGACACTGCACGTCATATTCCTCATCATAATGCAGTGTTAATGTTTCATGCCGATTTTTCTGCCCACTGCCTTTCTCCGTCAGCTGCTGAAGGGCACCCTTTTAATATCCCAATCTATTTATTAATTTCATTAAGTCCATATGTTTCCGAACACAGGGGCAATCCATTCAGAACCACAGAGGCTTATCTCTGGCAACAATCCAAGGCAAACTCCTCATTCTCCTCTCTTCATACCACTAAGTGCTGGCTGGGAGCCAGAGTGAGGGGCTGCATCAGCTCAGACAGCTGGTGGGGTTGCATTATATGCAGCCACTCACAACAGCGACCTTTTCCAAGCCAGGAGTCGGTAGAAAATAACTGACAAGTGTTGCACCGTAAAAGCAAATCGGCTGTGCAAGACTCGCCTGGACCTCTCTGGCATCTTAAATTTTTTATTATTTTTTTTCCCATTCTCTTTTCTTCGCTCAGAGGACCATTCATCACACTTCAGAAAACCAAAAATGGGGTGACTGTCGCCGGGAGTGGCGGGTTTATAGCACACAGGGTTTTACATGTATTCATACATTCATGAAGAGCAATATCTGTGGTGGCGATGGCATATTGTTTTGCTGTGATGAGTTATTCAGTTACTTACTGTGACTGAGTTATTGTGCCATGTCCATCTATATGCAACGCCTGGGTGAGCAGACTCTAATAGCTTTTATCAACATAAATTGTATACTTTACTAAAGCCTTTTTCACCTAGGAGAGAAGAAATTCCGAAAAACACATTTTTCCTCATAGTGCATGCTTTATTTTTATGAATCTTCTCATGTACTATTAGTTGATTTTACCTGGTTCCTATACATTTTAGCTTCAACCTTTATTTTCATACTTGATGTATTGAGTTAGCATGAGTATCATCTATGTAGCCCTTTTTGCAGGG
>CALSCE010010686.1:7149901-7163016 GCA_943593645.1 Bovichtus variegatus | reverse complement strand
TATATATATGTATATACATATATATATGTATATATATATATATATATGTATATATATACATATACATATATATACATACGAATGAAGTTGAGTTTCCTTAAAAAAAAAAATCCTCCTTATTTGTTGTTTGGATTCAGAACAAGATTGATCTCACATATTTAAATGGTAAACCAGTATTAATTTATTTCTGGTCAACATAATGTTGCATTTATGGCAGCTGGAATTGGAACACAACGTACATCGGCAGCCTCTTAGGCACGTTGGGAGCAGAAAGTAAGTCATTTTATCATTTTAGTTTTGATCCGAGACACTAATGACTGGAAAGCTTTGAAGAAGCCTCATGAGTGTGAAGTTAATCACCAAAGAAGCAAAAGCAAAGATAAAACAAAATCAGCAACTTCTTAATGGAGGCTGAACTGTGAGTTCTGACATGAAATGTTAAGAGTTGCGATACTACACGAGACTGAGTATTACCGTCTTTACCATCCTAGTTTAGTTGTGGTACCATGCTAACATTTGCTAATTAGCATTCACCGCAAAGTACAGCTGAAGTTCACGGGAAGGTCATTCGTCAACAACCAAAAAATATGTGATTTGAAATTTTGACTTGATGATGACGACACTAGTGGAAAAGTTAAGGTCTAACCAAAATAATTCCAATTCATCCTAAGTGGGACATAAATGTCCGTTTCAAATTTCATGGCAGTCGTGAAGACATTTCCTTCAAAACAACAAATGTCACAGTCGTGAAGACATTTCCTTCAAAACAACAAATGTCAAACTCATGGTGGTGCCGGAGGAAAAAAAAAATAGGATCTCATCCTTTAAAAATGTCTTATGAGAAGAAAAAACTTTGACCTGTAAAAGTCAGGGGATCACCAATGTCTGTACATTTCATCCTCTTGTGACCATCCATGTCTGTACCAAATTACATAGCAATCCATCCAATAGTTGTTGAAATATTTCAGTACACCTACTGAAAGACCGACATTCCCATCCCCACAGCCACGTCAGTAGCAAGGATAAAAATGCAATATTACCAATGAAAATAGTAACAAAACTTGCTATACCTAAAACAGGCTGAGGAAGAGCTAAAGGGGAATCATGGAAATTGTTAAACAAAACCTTTGAAGTGATAATATACATAGTCATTCACCATGTGAAGGCTCTGCCTTTGGTTTCTTTAAATATTTCTTGCTAACACATGTGCCAAACCTTTTGTCTATGGTGAAATCTTCCAAACACACAGTAGTCGCCAGCACATGGAGCTGGTTAGCTGCTCTGCCCGGTCATTTAGCTCAATACCTCCCAAAGTAAAATTCAATGAACTAATTTTGAATGAAAGTGCTTCCACTTGCCCCAGCAGGCAAAGCTACAAGTTGTACTCTGACCAATGCTAACCTGCTGTCATAACAAATTGGATAAAATAACCAACGGCCAAACTCCTTGTGACCAAGGTAGCAGAAGATCAAAAATGCAAGGTCAAAACAGCTTGCTCTGCAGAAAATATGCTCTCAGAAGGGATTTTTCAGCTCAGGAGTTCTGAATCTGTACCTCTACTTTGGACTTAAAAGCCCTGTAATATAAAGATGTCATGTGAAACGTGACATTATGTGTTTTCCACCTACCAATTAGATTTTACCAATATATAAATCAGAATATGATGACAGCTGTTCTATTTTTAAAGCATTTTTTTCACCTTGTAACGAGATTGTTTTGTCGACTACATTACTCGTTCATTACTCAACATTTCAGCACACATTGACGAGAAGTCCTTAATGTGTTTAGGAAAATGGAATTTTTTTACATCTACACTTCCTTGGACCTGAATGCATGGGTTATGTTGTCAACTACTGTTTCCAATTTAATTTGTAATATTATTTGTTAGGTTGTTTGCTTAAGTGTCCAGGGAAACACCCCGGGCAAATCTGACAACCACGCAGTAATTGTTAAAGTCATTAATTTATAATGATTGCAGCTTAATGAGCACACATGTTTAATGTTCAAAAAAAGAGCTTTGAGAAGGAAATTGAGCATGAGTGTGTGTTTCATGTTTCCTTAGTTAATTCATTTGACATTAAGACAGGCAGCAAAATACTTAAACCTGTAGATCCAATTTATAAGCATCTAATTTCTGGGTTAATTCACAAACACACTTTTTGGTGCTGTACCTTTTATAGAATACATACTTTTAGAGATTAAAAAAAGGTTTCAGCACATAATATGAACATTCCTCTTTTCTGAATTCAGTGTGGCCAACAGAAAAAGAAGAGAAAGGTCATGTAATGTTAAGATTCACATGTTCTATACAGCTTTTCCTCACATACAGTATGCCACCTGAGTCGTGTCCTCTCTCATTTACTCACTGGTTTGTGTGGTTATTGAAATTGTTTTAAGCCAGCACAATGGCCAATACCTGCAGTTGTTTTTGTTTATAGAGTTTGTTTTGTATTTTCTTTGTAAAAAAACACTTTGACTATTCATTTTAAAGAGGTATAAAGGACCTACAATGGATGTTTCGCTGTAAAGGCTTTTAGTTTAAACTGCCCAAACACAGTTAAAATATTTTATGAAGAGCGTATTACTCTCTGGGAACATAGAAAAGTTGTCAGCAAAGGAAGTGATGCCTCTTATACAAGAACCTAAGCAGAGTCATCAAAGTAAAAATAACTCAAATGTAGATAAAGGCAGTTTATTTATGTGTGGGTTGGTATTAATGTGAAAAAGTGACGCAGGGGGAACATTTGTTAAACATATAAGAAAACCCACCTACAGAGATACATCCGGTTTCAGCATCTGTAACTAGCACTAATTAAATATGTACTTGCTAAATGAAGACACTGTTTGAAGACTGCAACTATCTTTGATGTTTAAAAGAAGTACGACTCTGATATTAGGCCATGGGCGACATTGTATTTATACTTGCAAGCACTTTCCCTCCGTCACAAATCTGCATAGCAATGAACGCATAAAGGGACAATTATGAAGTCACATATATCACAGCTGTAATTATAACAGATCAGTTGTGATTGCTTTGAAATTTCTCGGGGAGGCTATAAGTGTGGTGCCAATTTTTACTATCCACCTGGCACTGCCCCCAACTTATTCACATAATCACGCTTCTATGAGAAGAAAGGAACAGGAAAAATGTTCCTCAAAGAGACGTCTGCCTTTTTAGAAAGAACTCGCTTTAAAAGTTTTTTTGAAGGGCTACATTCTGATGCTTTTTTTCCAAAGCAACCAAAATAACACGTAAGAAGTGGATATCAAAACCACGAAGGAGCCACATGGAAATGAACATGAATAATTGTCTTGACTGGGGCATTTTTCTTCTTTTTTTATGTCGGATTACAATATGTGACAAGAAAATAAACATTCAAAACTGCATCGTTCTATCAGTCAAATGATGCACTTTTCTCTCTCCAAAATACCACCTTGACCGCTGTAATCAGAACTGGGTTGAACAACCTTTGTTGCTGATGATGGATGGAGGGAGTGTGGCCTTTTGAAAGGGTATATATCACATAAAACCAGGAGTAATGAGGAAACCTCAAACCCCCAGATGTTTGACTGATACACCGCGGAAATCCCAGAGAATTCAAACCGCTGCACACAAAAGTTAGAACAAGGTGATGGCCAACAATTTCAACCCACATCGATTTCAATTTCTCTTATGTAATCACGAACCAATGCACTGATTCACACAATATTAAGCAGAAACTGTAGGCAATGTGGGAAGTAAACATAATGATGTTAAATGGATATGTGGAAGCCGCTGACCTTTTTTGCTGACACTGTTGTATTCAGACAAAGCCTTTGACTAATCTCTTGCTCAGATATATCTAGTGTAGCTATTAATCTTCACCTCATTTCATGCCGTACAAATAAATGACCTCTTCAAATGGGACACTGTGTCTCTTGAGTTGTGCTCTGCAGCCTGAAAGCACTAGTTCAAAGCTGCGGCATGTTCTGTGGAAAAAGAGGAATACACAAAAGGGAGCGCAGTAGAGAGAGGGGTGGGGTGGGGGTTAGGGTGGGGGGAGGGGAGGTAGAGAACAGGTATAGAAAGAGTACTCGCAAATCCCCGCTGTCGTTCGTTTCTTCAGTTATCGCAGACTGTGATAAGCTAGCCCCGTCTTATCTTAAACCCAAATGGTTCGTCCTGCAGGGAGAGAAGGAAATGAAATGGGTTTCACCACGGAGTCGACTTTAGGGGCTGCAATCCTCCCTGGAACCAGCCAAGTCATTATTATTATCAATTTTGTTGCTCTTTTTTTTTTTTTTTTTACCAATGTACATCAGTTTCATCAGTTTAACGCTTTGGACGGTATCATAGCCAAGTTGGTTTGAGTTGTTGTATTTTCTCCAAATTCAATGAGGCCCCTTTTTTCTTGGCTGGTTCATCATGTCCATGGTGGGAAGTTACTAGGTAGATTAGTGCTCCAAAATTGTTTATTTATACTTCTACTCCACTGCTTCAGATGGAAATATTTCATTTTTTTTTTACCTCACTGTATTAGTTTCACAGCTAGTTACTTATAAACGTATTATAAGCTTACAATGTGTTGTTCAAGATTAAACCAGTGGTTGCCAACCTTTTCGGCTTGTGACTCTTTACAAAAAAGCAGTGTTTATGTCACATCTCAGAGGTCATTGGGTTGTTTGCATGTCCACAGAAGGATTTACCCACTCTTAGATGGTTAGATTCTTAGATGCAAAATGTTAACTTTTATTTTTCGATTGTTGTATTGGTACCTTGACTGAAGGTTATAAATACTGTGCTTCTGTTGCTCGCTGTATCCACATATATTGGCTGGCATGCGGCCTAATCTTTAAGCAGTTTAATAATATTCAATGAGCATGGTGCATTTTCCACAGTTAAATGATGTTTAAAATTAAATCTCATCCCATAAAAAATAATCCAAATGCATTATCCAAATGCAATATGTTCAGAATGCGGCCAAATACACATCAGCTCTCCAGCCTTCACCCTGGTGAAGATGGCTGCTTTCCCTTGGCAATGTTTCCTGGACAGGTGGCTAAGGCGGAAGGCCCACATTGTGTTTGCACTGCAAGCAACGGGTATGCTCTCCAGTGAATCGTCCAAACACACACAGACACAAAAACACGAACCCTCTTTTATTTGCTTCAGACGACTGGTTAAAAATCTTTTCAAATTCAATCAGTAAGAAATGCGGGAAATTAAGTGGCGGGTTAACGTGGTGTGAATTCATTACTCCATCACTGCTGAGGTAGCTCAAACACTGTAACCCCGAAGCGCCCATTCCGGTGATCCGTCTTCTCCTGCCATTGAGCATTTATTAGAATTTAGCAGAGATCTTGACTACACATGAGAAAGACTGGACCAGAAAATAACATTTTCACTTTCAATCCCCTTTTGTGCCTCTCAACCAAAAATGGACATTGAAAAATGATCATTTACAACAAAATCAAAGATCAAACACAAGCTGTCCATGTTGCTATTGTTGGATCTGAGCATTGCCCACTGACACTTATTGATGCAAGTTCCTCACATTAGAAGAAAGACAACGTATAGTAGCAGCCTATTCAGCACAGAAACTGCTGAGACAAAGAGATGTTAGCGGGGGAAACTTTTTGTCTTTGCATCTTATTCTTTTGGCTCCGTAACTGTAGCTTTATAACATAATGTGGCTCTTGTTTAGCCAGAAAAGCTGTTTCAGATTTTTTTTTCATCATTTTCTAAAGCTGCTATCACACTACTTACTCAATCAAGCACCAGCTTTTTTTTTTTTTACCAAATTAATTAATTAGCGTTAATATCTAAAAGAAACATTTCACTCAAAACCACAAAATCACGGTGGCGCTAGAAAAAAAAGTCAGTAGGATTTATCCTCTGGGGAGAATGAATATCTGTACAAAATGTCATGGAAATCTATCTGATATTTGTTGAGATATTTCAGTCTGGACCAGAGTGGTAGACCAACGCACAGACAGACACTGCCATGCTTCTCGTGTGGCTAAGAACCTTAATTGACGATAAAACTGAAACCATAAAGGCTTCCCAGTGGAATCATCACCTCTTTTCACACTTTCATTCCCTATATTAAATCCAACCTTAGCGACAAAGCTTAACTAAAGAGAATTTGCTCGTTGAATTGAAAGTGAGAACTGAAGTAAAAACTGAGCTATTTATGGGGCTGATTCCCGAGAAAATGTCTAATATTGTGTCTCTTGTGACTTACATACTTGAACACTTTTTTCTGATATTTTAAAAAGCGGCTGAGGAAAAGCGTCTTAAGGGTGAAAAACTTCTTATTACTGTTCCCTCGCCAGCTTATTTACCACAAGGAGCAAAGCAAAGTTGCCAAAAACCTCTGAGGGAATTTTAGGAGAGGAGTCAAGACAAAGAACATCAGCGAGAATGTAGCTGTGGGAATGTTGAGAAGCAGCGCTGAGGGAGTCTGCTCTAACCTCAACCCTCTTCAGAGCACCTGCAGACTCCCCTGTGGTTTAGCAAATCTGCTGTTGTTCATATAGCTTGAAGTGGCTCTTATATCAAACAGGAAGCTGCTTTCTTTTCATCAAGTGAACCACAAAGGGTGGGCTCGTCCTACATGCTCCGGTTTGCAGAATAAACCTATTGCAGATAAAAAAAAAAAAATGCATTTTTTTCCCCATTTGCTTGTTGACACTACTGCTACTTACTTGTTATAATATTTTGTTGATTTTTGTTTTGTTGATGATTTTAACATCTGTGTTAACAGCAGCTTCAGCTAATATCCTGTGGAGGTTTTAACGGGAATGATTTGCCTGAAGTGACTTAGTGGATTTCTGTATTTCTGTTTCTGTCTGACCTCAAAGGGCTGTTCCACAGACATCTTTAATATCAAAAACCAAATTGATTTAAATGTGGCTATTAAAAAGGTTGTCCATGTCCATGTGAATTCATGTGAGGTACAGTGGATTCCAAGGTCCATAGAAACTTCTCAAACCACTGATACCTCTGCTAATTTTACTTATTATTTACTTAAAGGTTTCTCCAAATAATCAGAAAACCTTTTTCAAACTTTGTTTTTTTTTTTCGATGCACGGTTTGCTTTACAGCTGCACTGATGCATTCAGAGGTTTGCCATATTTTGCCTAACTCAAGTAAAAAACATCCTTCTGCTATTATCCATTTTGAAATTAAAGGACCTCTATTACACAGGCGGAGCATAGCTATGAAGTTTGGCCATCTTGGAAGAATATTAAAGTGGGCCTACTTTTCTTCAATAAAATAACCCATACGGAATTTTTTATGAGCAAGCTCCAGGTGTGAAATCATCGCCACATGTCACCCCACCAACACCGGCACGGAAAGAGAGCGATTATTTGCCAAAATAGGAAAAAAAAAAAACCCAGAAGCTTACCCACAGCTGTATGCCTTCTGTCTTCGTCAGATATCTTTTTTGAAATTGAATGGGACTGAATCCAAGTGAATTAAATTTAGGAAGATTTACAGGCTATTTACTTTTTAGGTTGGTTTTTCCTTTTAATATCATCGCTATTAATCAATGCCGCATTGTGGTAATCTAGAGAGCCTCAAACACAACCTTGCAGCTGACAGAAGCCTCTCAGGGGATTCTGTGATAATACAGAGTAATAAGTACTAAGAGCTCACTAATCACTTGGCCACATGATAAGACCATTAATCTTGCCGCCCATGCAGCTCGGCTCCAACGGATCGCTGCCTTTTTTGCCAGAGAAGGAAATATTAAAAGAGCTCTAACGCGGCAACCGATCACCGAAGCCATAAAGCATCCTTGCACCGATCCATAGATGTCAAGAACCCTGTCCGTCTATTTCCAGGAGCCTGGACAACATCCTCCTAAATGACGACAGATATGATTCATGACACAATCTCTGCTAATTTGGTGGCACGCCGATATCTCGGACTGTGTTGCTGTCATGACAAATCATCATTTCTTTCCGCTGCTCATCAACATATTTCAGTTGACCACCTGATCAGGTGACTCCCCGAGGGGTTTGGAAGACAGCGGAATTTGATGTACAGCCAGCAACATTAAATACATCTGTCTCGGCATGTGCCAGGTATCTTGTGAACATCGGCTGCGAGGAAGCTTTTCTGCATGACAACGCAGGCCAAGTAATGCAGCCTGCCTAATAAATAACCATGAATAGGGTATTCATCTTGTTCACTGTGTGCAATATTATCAAATATGCAGTTACATTGAATTCCTCCCCGACATCATTTTGATGTTACAATACAAAAGGTTAGCAGGGAAAAGGAAATGTACTTTGAATAAAAAACCCTCTGCAGCTGTGGAAACTCCTGGTCACACGGCGCTAGTGTCCATATGTTGTTTGGATAAAACGCCCTTGGAATGACCTTGTCCTCCACTTTCATCTGTTCCTTAACAAACATATTACAACAGATGCACATTTGTAAGTTAATTCAACCAGGACGGATGAAAGTTCACTCCCTTCCTTCCCCGTCTCGATCATTTAATTCAACTTCACCTGATTTTACTGCAGCGCATTTCATTGCAAGCAATATAATTTCCGCGAGAGCGCTTTAATAAGGGTCAGGTAGGGACATATTTTGGGTGGGATTGAGGTTGCTGAAGTTCATATTTCTCATTTATTGTGAAACGCCTCTCTAAATCTAGATTTTTTTTCTCTTACTTCGCATCTCAAAATATGCAACAGCTGAGTGTAAATAAGATTAAAGGTACTAACAGGAAATATTCACTATTAATGAAAACATGCAGTTCTGTCTTCCAACATGCTAAGCAATCTATGCTTAATCATTAGATTTCTATTGTAAAACCCCCTTTACAAAACATTTCCCCCCCAAACCATCATATACGTGCAATCAAAGTAATGCTGATGAAATGATAGTCGATAATCATTACAATGACTGTAATATGGTATATTGGAGGTCCTTAGCCTTTGGGCAGCTGTGTTTGTGAACAGTTAACTGTTTCTTTGCAAATTTAACTTGTAGACATAATTGAAGCTGCGGTACATTTGATCAGTTTGCGATTGCGATGGCGATGTATACAAAATTGGAAGTAAATGGACTGCATTTATACAGCGCTTTTCCAATCTCTTTGTGAACACATGTCAGCATTCACCCATTCATACAGAGTCACAGGCTGCCATAGAAGGTGCCACATGCTCATCAGTAGGTAGGTACACACACACACACACACACACACACACACACACACACACACACCATTGGCCACACTTTGACATGTCGACCACAGAGGACGGGGATCGAATCACCGACCCTCCGACCGGTGGACGACCACTCTACCTCCACATGTTTGTAGTCACCTTGACATTCACCCATTGGTTTGTGGACTACCGTTTTGAAGCCTCTTGATTGACATTTTGGCTGCCGCCATCTTGGTTTTAGCTCTTGCCATGTGGCGCGAGAGCGGGGGACAAAGTACAACTGAACATTTTTAGAGAATGTAAGTTTAAAGCACCTCCGCATTGGCTCCACTTTTCAGTGAGAGTGAAGAAGCCAATGTTAGCAGTGGCTGCTGGCATCTTCCTATGACCACTGAAGTTGCTGCTAATCCTTAAAATCAACAATGAACTGTTTGTTCATGTTAAATGAGCTGAATCCTACACTACAGCTCTAAGTGCTTATAAATACTGGCTGTGGCTCAGGACAAAATACTGTGACTTTGTGAGTTACACTCATCTAAATATGTAAACACCTAAACCTAATCATATTATGCATGTGGCATATATTTACACACAGGCGATCTTTCAAAGGACAACCATGGAGACAGTTTGATGTGGCTGCTGGGAGATTTGTCATGCATATAATAGGAGCAGTGATATAGCAGGAGTGTAAAGTGCCTCTTCATCCTGCTGTCATGACTCACCTGTAAATTTTGTATCTGGTGGAGAAGCCTTGCCGGTTCTTCTCCACAAAGTCGATGTACTCTGGGGAGTGGTGGAAAGGCCCTTTATCTGACAGGAGCCAGTCCAGGGGCCCCCCGGGCTTGTCATTGGGGAGGCTGGCTGTGGCTGCTGCTGCCGTTACCGCAGACCGTAAACATACCCAGCAGTGAAGGCTCAGGCTGACAACGCCCCATAGAGCCATCAGAGATGGAGGGAGCGAGTGAGGGATGAGGGTGGTGATGGTGGTGGGGAGGGGCGTTCAGCAGCCAAAGCCACTTGTCGTTAGCTGGCTCCTCCACTGGGATGACCGGGGGACCTGCATCACCTCAACGCCCCCCGAACACCTGCAGAAAGACACAAACACACAGATAAGGCTATATATACAAACACACTTGTCCAACATAAAGACAGACACAGAGACACCGAACAATATATCAAACTTTAACAGCTCCACGTGGCAGCTAGACGCTTGAGTTGTCAATAGTTTGAGGGGATTTTATTACACAGACATTTGACACGATCCATTAATTGTCAACAATGGTGATAATTAATTGATCATTTTAGTAATTAATCAAGGAACATGGCAAAGATTCACATGCTGCAGCTTTTTAAATGTAAGAATTTTTTTTTTTTACATATGTTTTATTGAATACTCTAATAGAAGGCTTTTTCCCCCCTGTTTGTTATTGGAACCAGACACAGCACTTGAAGCTGTCATCGTACACTAAAGAATAACCTCGATTCAACTTTTAAACAATTCACACTTTCTGAAATGCCATCTACTTTTTGTGGTTGTGACCATGCAAAAATAAGACTGTGCTGTATTTTCGTATTACCATACAATGCAAGCACTGGCCTACTAATTGAGAGCAAATTGGGGTTTAGTGTCTTGATCAAAGACCATGATCTGCCAAAACAATTTGTTGCCTAAACATAACCAAGTAGTTTTGTTTGAATTTCCAACGTTAACCACATGTGCTGGTAGCGATGTGTTGATGTATGCTTGTAGATGTGTCTGTATAACTGTTTAGGGTGATAGAGACTATGTAATGGTGTTGCATGTAAATTAATGTTTTTGGTGTCTCCGTTTTATCTGTGTGTACATGCCCAGGGACTGCAGATGGAAATCAGCTAATAGCTAAATATGGCAGAAATCATCTTTTTTTTTTTTTTTATGTTTCTTCATGCGTGGTCTATGTTTAATAAAGACTAATAATAATGTTTCAAAACTGTGACCTTGCCACCGTATGTGACGAATTGGGAATGAGAATGGGCTTTTTAAATGTCACACAAAAAGCTTAAAATGCCTAGACGTGATGCACGAAATGTCCTTAAAAATGACGTGCTGTTCACCCAGCTCCCCTCGAGATCACCTCCCATTATTTGGGCAGGAAGAGCCAGGGCTAAAGCCACCAAGCCCCAGACTCATGGACAGCCTCCCTATTGTTTTGACCCACACCGCTCAATGTGCTCAAATTGGGTAGACCGATTATGGCAATAGTGGATGTTTGGAAGCAGTAGACTTATTCTAGAACATGCTGTAGAACAATGTAAAACAATACAACACCAGTAGCAATGCAATAAATCAGATTCCATGTCATGACGAATCCTCATTTTTCCATTGACCCCCTGATCTGGTGACTCACTGAGGGATGGGAAGGCAGCAGAAAATAATTTACAGACAGATGGCAACATACATCATGATTCAGGCATTATTGATATATTTTGAGAACATGGACTTTGAGGAACCTTTTTCTGCATGACAACACAGACCAATTATTGCATTCTGCCATCTAAATAACCATGAATAGAGTTTACATCGTGTCCACTGTGTGCATTAATATAAAAATATGCAGTTTGTATTGAATTTCTCCCTTATATTGAATTTCTCCCTTATGTCATTTTCACGTTACGAAACAAAACAGTTCAGAAAGAAAAGCAAATGTTCCGTTAATAAAAATCTGCACCTTGACCCTACTGCCACACTACTGTACTGTTGAGATAACCTCATCACATGTGTTGTTAGGAGAAAACGCCCTTGGAATGACCTTGTCCTCAACTTAATAAGTGCCTTAACCCAACGCATTACAACAGATGTACATTTGCAAGTTATTCAACCAAGGCAGATGAAAGTTCACTCCCTTCCTTCCTCGTCTCTATCATTTAATTCAACTTCACCTGATTTAACGGCAGCACATTTCATCACAGGCAATATAATTTCCACCAGAGTGCTTTAATAAGGGTCAGGTAAGTACATATTGTGGGTGGGCTTGAGGTTGCTGCAGTTCATGATTCACATGAGTTATGAAGACCACCTTTCTCAATCTAAAGAGTACAAATATTGTACTGTAGAACATGATGTAGAACCAAATAACACCGGCAACAATCCAAGAATCAATGAGTTCGATGCCCTGGGGCATTCTGGGAGACTTCCCTACTCACTACTACAATATTAATCAATATAAGCTAATACGATTTGGTTGACTCTATTGAAACGTTATATTTTTCGTCCTCCCCTGTCATTTTGAACATGTTGTTTTAAAATTAAACATTTTACACAGCATGAGAAAGGTAATTTGAAAAAGAAAAATATTTTAAACATTTTATAGACCTGAGGATTCGGTGATGATTTGTAAAAGACAATAATAAAAGTTACAGCCTTAAACCTAAAATCCGTTCTCTCTGGGGCTGGTTTGGAAAATGAGTCATCAAATAAAAAAATACAAAAATCACAGCACCTTAAAGTTAAATGCACTCCGATGTGCTATGAATGAATCTTACTTTCAATTCAACACTTTTTTCAGCATTTCGTTGTTATGAGTCATCGCTTCCTCCCTTTCAACAAAAACTATTTTTTGGTACAAAGGGAGAAGTTTTGCAGACTTGATTAGTAATATAACACCTTTTCTGTTGCAGCCCGACTTTGTGATTTACATAGATATTCTGATATATACAATTTAATAGTCTTGCCTCGTACAACTGCTTCTAAACTGGTAGAGGTTATGATTCTAATTGTGAATGCATCCCATTAAGTCAGCATGTAATTGCTGTGCTGCTGTTTTCAAAATTGGACTCATCATACTTCAACACTCGCTTTACTGTAACATGGCAACTATTAAGAGTTGTACTCAAAAGCAAATCAAGGAAGAACGCGCGCACACGCACACACACACACACACACACACACACACACACACACACACACACAC